>JAHIAM010002523.1:0-41088 GCA_021605205.1 Aegilops longissima | reverse complement strand
TTAATCTAATTAATTCTCGATTAGTTAAACCTAATCATTAGCTAATTAATTGGGTAATTAATTAAACTAATTAACTCGGATTAATTAATACTAATCATTAGTTAACTTAATTAACCAAGTTTAATTAACTGATTAGGTTAATTGTTATTAGTGTATGACATGTGGGACTTCCGACAGGTTGACTTAGTCAACCTCAAGGTTCGATGACGCCAAGATGACCTCAAGCCGATGTCATAAATGTTTTTTCAAATTAATTAATTAATTAATTAAAATTCCGTAAATTAATAAAACCTTTATATTCTATAACTTTAACCAGAGTCTTGATTAAAATGTTTTCAACATGAAAGTTGCTCGTAACGACGAGACGATTCCGGACACGCAATCCGCTCGTTCCACCGCACGCCTCTAACCTATCGAACCTGCAAACTTTCTCCTCCCGGTTCATCTGTAGATGACAGACGTCCGAATCGGATAACTTCCTGATGCTTCCCTCTAAACCAAAGACTTTCTCACCACGTTAGGGCACGCTTAGCATCGCTTGGCATGTCATGCATCGTTATGCATCCGTTATCGTATTCATTGTTTTTCCCTTCTCTTCTAGAGACTACGACCGACGCAGCCTGCACCGGCTCTGACTACAAAGGCCGACGATCACTCTCTTGCCGAGCAACCGTGCAAGCCCCCTTTTGATCATCCCGATATCGCCCATTCCATTCTCTTATTGCTTGCACTAGATTTTGCTACTGTTATTGTTGTTCTATTCTCTTGCATAGCCTGTTTATTGTAACCTGCTATTGTTACTCACCGCTATCCTAAATCGCTTAGTATAGGTTGGTTAGAGACCCAGCAGTGACCCCCCCACCTTGTCCTTGTTGCCCTCGCTTCATCATTGAGGACCCGATCAACTGGATCAAGACCAGCCCCATAACCGCACATCACTTCCCTTAGTTGCTCGACACTACTAGGTTACTATCGAGTACCGAGGGTGAAACCTCCTCGCAAGACTTCCGTATTAACCTCGTAGTATAGTTATCCCGTTGCCAGGTCATCGAGGGTGATTTCTTTTAACCACTTCCGATACGACTCGTCAGGCAACCCTCAAGTGTGGACCTCGAGGGTGAATCCTCTTATGTTCACCTTGACGACTACATTGAGTGGAATACACCGGGGTGATTCCTCGTGTTTTCCCTTGATGTTTGGACTCACAGCTATTTGGACTGTTACACGGTTACTTAGAAAGACGGTCGACCCCGAGGGGTACCTGCGCGCTTAATTGGCGAGTGATGTGGAGACGGGTTGACTCGGAGGGTGCCCGCGAGATAAATTACGAGGCGTGGCCGGCATTCCTAGCCCTTGCCGCAAGTCCTCGAGACGGGCAACGGGTCACATCTTCGTGAGTCTCGCTTGTTACCGCTGCCGCCCTAATCCACTACGATTTGGATATTTGATCCGAGGGCCTCCGCCCGATAGCACTAACCATCACGGGCTAAGTATGGGCGCTTCAAGGTCAGATACATCAGCCGGCTTATTAGACGCCATACGAGGGCGCGCTACCGGATTGGGCCGGAACGCTCGTTAGGCTAGGTCTGCTTCTCCTACCGCAACGCAGCAGAGTTCCTCGGGAGATGGCCCATGACCCTCGGGGCATAGGTTTAGTCTCGCGGCCGGGCCTCTCTATTAAGCCTAGGTCGGGTATGCGCGATTGTTGACCGAGGCCGGCATGACCGGAAAGTGTGTCCGGTTGTTAAGCGTAGCGTAGGGTAAGTTGGTGCACCGCAGGGAAGAAAACATCTATCGATAGCCTGCCCTACGGTAACGACGCTTGAGTTGTATCCCGATCGATACAACTAGAATCGGATACTTGAGATGAGACATGGATATGAGAATTGATTGTGATGATAATCGATAGTATGGCTCGGGATTTTTTCGCAGGAGTCGAGAAAGGATCTCCGCCGAGGTTGATAACACTACTGCTACTTTTAAGTTATGTTACTCTACTCCCTCTTGTTTGTGCAAGATGGTGGCTTCCTAAGATGCTAGTCTTCGTTAGGACTAGGCCTTCTCTATTCTCGCATTCTCGCAGCTTCAGTCCACCGATATGGCCTTTACACATATATCCATGCATATGTAGTGTAGTTCTCGCTTGAAGTACTTTGGATGAGTACTACTTGTTGCCTTGTTCCCTTTTTCCTATCTCTACTCGATTGTGCAATCAGCACGATGGAGACCAGGATCCGCACGCCACCGCCACGCATTTACTACTACTCTGGAGGCGCCTTACTACTACGCAGCCCGCTAACGACGACCGGAGTGACCTAGGAGGATCCTGTGCAGTGAGGCCTGTCCTCTTCGATCTGTAGATCCTGGGCTTGTGCTAGCCATCTTATGGCACCTTGTTTAACTTATGTCCGTACTCAGATATTGTTGCTTCCGCTGACTCGCCCATGATCGAGCACTTGTATTCGAGCCTCGAGGCCCCTCGCTTGTATTATGATGCTTGTATGACTTATTTTATTTGTAGAGTTGTGTTGTGATATCTTCCCCGTGAGTTCTGATCTTGATCGCACACATTTGCGGCATGATTAGTGTACGATTGAATCGAGGGCGCCACAACACCGCTGCCTTAGCAGCAGAAATACAGAGCGGCCTTCTCAAGCGTAACCTTAATTCAGCGGGTGAACTCCCCGACACTGCCAAGAGAGTCCGCACTATTTTGGAGCAGACAGCCTGCCTGGCCGAGAGCTCGATTAGCAATTTGGCCTCCGCCCCGCTCCGATCAAGTGGCGCACGACCACCGCTGCATATATCTACACACTCAAAATACCATGGGCATAGACGGAGGCATACCTACCTTGTGATCCACAACACGGCTCGACCGCCCCCCTATACATATACTTTCACTGCTCCCTCTTTTCTCCTTTTCAGGTTTCTTTTCTACAAGCTCCTCCGATGGCCTCGACCAGCGTCCTTTCAAGGATCAATACACCAAGATGGCAAGAAGCACGACGCATAGGGAATTTCTAGGTGGTTTCTTTAACGATCACTCTACCTCTTTTCAGACCCACACGCAGCTCTCCTCCGTTGTGGCATGTTAAATAGCCCGCTGCTTATTGCACTACTTGTATCAATGCGCTTTGACGATTAATCAAATTATAATGGAAACAACTTGCAGCCCAACTTTTAGGGCCCCACCATTACCTTTGCTCCTTTCGCTTTTCCTTTTTCTCGTTGATAACCTCATCGATAGCACCCAGACACTTTGGTACGCTTTCACATTGGCCGTGGGCTTCATAGCTGCTAATATGGCAACAAAGTCTGAACACTTTTACAAAGATAGTTCAGCACCTAATTTAGCACTATATGCATTGGCTCTAAATCATGTCTTTGGTCAATAGTTGGGTTGTTCCGGCCTCGTGCTTACTACCTTACGCCCGCTATATCGGCTAGGGTAGTAAAGGAGACCTCACTGTGATTGTGCCCCGTTTACCCTACTGAGCACCTCAAGAGAGAAAGCCGAAAACTGATCATTATGATGCGGCGAGAGCCGGTCAGCTCTTCGGAGGTCTCAAATCGTTAGAGATTTTTTCCAGATTATGCGTAAGGATCGGTATTACCGATCAGCGCTTATAGCATCCTAGTTCGGATACTAGGGTTGCGCCTACATTTTTATTGTCGAACTCCTATGGCTAAGGAGAGTGCTAAAGCCGCATAGTCCGATTGCCCGGTTCGCTAATGCGCTAAAAACCTCCTTCAAGGACCAAACAATTGATCAAGAGTGTTTAGATTCCATCCCAACACCCGCAGATACTACCTATGGGGCGGGTTTTACCATCGCCAACTCTCGATTTTACATAATACGCCGCACAGGAGGTAATTTTTTTCAAATAACAATCATTATATTACATAACCACTTTGTTTCATCATACAAGGCGTAGACAACATGAATGTATTCATTCAAAAATAATGTCTCCCGTGACATTGCGCCGCCACAATACGAGAACCCTCTAGGACGCCTTCAAAATACCGCAAGCAGACAAAGGTTCTTCCTCAGCGGCCCTCGGTCACAAGATTGACGGCGCCCATCTTCGCCTACCACACCTTGACGCTGGTGAAGGCTATGCGCTACCGATGTGCACCGACCGCTTGACGACGCCCACCGAGGACATGCATTCAACAGCCGCTTACGAGGTCAAGTAGTTATCGGGTACAGCTTTAGTGTGCCACAGCCGAGTATTAAATCCTTCATGGCCAGGCCACCCTATGCAGCTCAACAAGTTATTTTAGCTGATCGCTAGCAGGCACCGGATGTTCGGGGCAAGATATTGCACGTAACAGCTTCCCCATTGAGCTCCCTTGTTAGGCTCTGAAGAACCTCCAAGAAGATCGTGACACTACGGCGCGATCCGCAAAGCACGGAGAACTCCGAATCCGTTAGTAAGAGATACTTCTTCACATACTTGCTTTGCATACTAAACGCCTTTACCCGCCGCGATCTTCTTGGCCTCCTCGGATCTCCTCAAGGGCACCGTGGGCTTCAACCCGGCCTCTTCCGCGATTACGAGCCTTGGTGAGTTCGGTCTCGAGCCAAACATCGTGACTCCAAGGTCTCGATTTTTTCACAGCATCTTGCAGCTCTTGCTGGACCTCGTTAAACCTGGCCTTGAGCTTCTTACGGGCGGCTTGCTTTTTGGCAGCTTTTCCTCGCTTCGGCCAGGCCTTTTAAGGGCCTCGACCTCGGGTTGTCGCCTCCTACACATATCATGACATTACGGTCAAAACACATTATTTATTCTTTTCAATATATAGCGAAGTCATTACATACCTTGCTGGTCCTCTAGCTGCTTCCTCGCTTGGTCGAGCCTCCGCCTCGCCTCCGCCTCTCGCTTTTAGTTTGGAGACTTCCGCAGCGGTGTGAGGTCGTGGCAAGAATGATGCATGCTTATTCACATAAGACACATTTAGTTAGTTTCAGGTAAAATTTATTGATCCTCTGTCCGCTTTTCTCTTCCTAACACCGGACAAAGGTCTCAGGGCTATGTGATATATTGGGACTTTTTCTTATGAGTCACTTACCTCAAAACCTGTCGCTAAGTTGCCAGCAGCTTCTTGCTAGTCCGCTTAACAGACTAAACCTTTCAATCACCGCACTCTATAAGGATACGGTGTTCATTCACAATGGAAGCGCCAGAGCGCTTCTGAAGAGATTATCCGGTGCCTCCGGGTTGGACAGAGGTCACCATGGATAGGTCTTTAGCTTGTGTTGGTTTTGAGGAGAGGGTGATGCAGCAAGTGTAGCGTAAGTATTTCCCTCAGTTTGAGAACCAAGGTATCAATCCAAAGAGGAGGCTCCTCAAAAGTCCCACGCACCTACACAAACAAACTAAGAACTCAGCAACCAACGCAATAAAGGGGTTGTCAATCCTTCACGGCCACTTGTGAAATGAGATCTAATAAAGATAGTATGATAAGATAAATATATTTTTGGTATTTTATAATATAGATGCAAAAAGTAAAGATGCAAATAAAAGTAGATTGAAAGCAAATATGATAGAGATAGACCCGGGGCCATAGGTTTCACTAGTGGCTTTCTCAAGATAGCATACGACATAAAGGTGAACAAATTACTGTCGAGCAATTGATTGAAAAGCTTATAGTTATGAGATTATCTAGGCATGATCATGTATATAGGCATCACGCCCATAACAAGTAGACCGACTCGCCTCGTGCATCTACTACTATTACTCCACACATCGACCGCTATCCAGATGCACCTAGAGTATTAAGTTCATAAGAACAGAGTAACGACACAAGATGACATGATGTAGAGGGATAAACTCATGCAATATGATATAAACCCCATCTTGTTATCCTCGATGGCAACAATACAATACGTGCCTTGCAGCCCTTTCTGTCACTAGGTAAGGACACCACAAGGTTGAACCCAAAGCTAAGCACTTCTCCCATGGCAAGAAAGACCAATCTAGTAGGCCAAACCAAACTGATAATTCGAAGAGACTTGCAAAGATAACTCAATCATACATAAAATAATTCAGAGAAGATTCAAATATTATTCATAGATAAACTTGATCATAAACCCACAATTCATCGGATCTCAACAAACACACCGCAAAAAGAGTTTACATCAATAGATCTCCACAAGAGAGGGGGAGAACATTGTATTGAGATCCAAAAGAGAGAAGAAGCCATCTAGCTAATAACTATGGACCCGAGGTCTGTGGTAAACTACTCACAACTCATCGGAGGGGCAAGGATGTTGATGTAGAGGCCCTCCGTGGTTGATTTCCCTTCAGCAGAGTGCCGATTTAAGGCTCCAAGATGGGATCTCATGGATACGTAAGGTTACAATGTGGAAATTGTGTTTCGTGGTGCCCCTGGATGTTTTCGGATACGAGGTATATAGGAAGAAGAAGTACGCTGGTCGCCGAGGGGCCCACGAGACAGGGCGCGCCTATAGGGAGGGCGCCCTATCTCGTGGCTTCCTCGTAAGCTTCTTGACTTGCACTCCAAGTCCTCCCTGATCACGCTCGCTCCAAAAATCACGCCCCGGTTTCATTCTGTTTGGACTCCGCTTGATATTTCTTTTCTTCAAAATACTGAAATAGGAAAAAAACAGCAATACTGGTCTCCCTCCGTTAGTAGGTTAGTCCCAAAAATGATATAAATGTGTAAAATAAAGCCCATAAACATCCGTAAGGGGTAATATAATAGCATGGAACAATCAAAATTATAGATACGTTGGAGACGATCAAGCATCCCCAAGCTTAATTCTGCTTGTCCTCTAGTAGGTAAATGATAAAAGAGAATTTTTGATGTGGAATGCTACCTAGCATAATTCATAATGTAATTTTCTTTATTGTGGCATGAATGTTCAGATCCAAATGAATACAAAATAAAAGTTCATATTGATGAAAGAAATAGTAATACTTCAAGCATACTAATCAAAGTAATCATGTCTTCTCAAAATAGCATGGCAAAAGAAAGTTCATCCCTACAAAATCATATAGTTAGGCTATGCTTCATTTTCATCACACGAAGATGTTCCCAACTTCTATACCCCCGATGAAAAGCCAAGCAATTGTTTCATACTTAAATAATCTCAAACTTTTTCAACCTTCATGCAATACATGAGCGTGAGCCATGGATATAGTACTATGGGTGGAATAGAATATGATGATGGGGATTGTGTGGAGAAGACAAAAAAGGAGAAAGTCTCACATTGACGAGGATAATCAACGGCTATGGAGATGCCCATCAATTGATGCCAACATGAGGAGTAGGGATTTCCATGCAACGGATGCACTAGAGCTATAAATGAATGCTCAACAAAAGAAAACTAGTGGTGTGCATCCAACTTGCTTGCTCACGAAGACCTAGGGCATTTGAGGAAGCCCATCGAGGAATATACAAGCCAAGTTCTAAATGAAAAATTCTCACTAGTATGAAAAAGAAAACTTATGAGACTCACTATATGAAAAATATGGTGCTACTTTGAAGCACAATATATGAGACTCACTACATGAAGAACAAGGTGCTACTTTGAAGCACAAGTGTGGTAAGAGGATAGTAGCATCGCCTTTTTTATTTTTTTTTTTTTGGGCCTTTTTTTTTTTTTTTTGGCCTTTTTTTATTGGGCAATGCTCTAATAATGATGATCATCACACTTCTATTGATTACAACATATGAATTACAGCTCTAAACTAGAACAAGATATGACTCTATACTTAATGCCTCCGGTGTAAACGGATGGTGCAATTAATCAAGAGTGACATGTATGAAAAATAATGCATGTGGGCTTTGCCACAAATACGATGTCAACTACATGATCATGCAATGGCAATATGACAAAAGTAAAGTATGTCATGATGATGAACGGAATGGTGGAAAGTTGCATGGCAATATATCTCGAATGGCTATGGAAATGCCATAATAGGTAGGTATGGTGGCTGTTTTGAGGAAGATATAGGAGGTTTATGTGTGATAGAGCGATCGATCACGGGGTTTGATGCACCGCTAAGTTTGCACCAACTCTCAAGGTGAGAAAGGGCAATGCACGGCAATCAAGAGGCTAGCAAAGGCGAAAGGTAAAAGTGCGATAATCCATGGACTCAACATTAGTCAAAAGAACTCATATACTTATTTCAAAAATTTAGAAGCCATCAAAATTAAGTACTACGCGCATGCTCCTAGGGGATAGATTGGTAGGAAAGACCATCGTCATTCCCCGACCGCCACTCATAAGGATGCACAAGCCAGTGCACACTTCATGTTTCAAATTTGTTACACAACTTTAACCATACGTGCATGCTACGGACTTGGTAACTTCAACACAAGCATTCTTTAAATTCATAATCACCCAACTAGCATGACTTTAATATCACTACCTCCATATCTCAAAACAATTATCAAGTATCAAGTTGATCTTAGCATCCAATTCACTTCCTATGATAGTCTTTATTATACCCAACTTGGATGTTCATCATTCTAGGACCAACTTTATGACCATAGAAAATACCATGCTGTTCTAAAAGACTCTCAAAATAATATAAGTGAAGCATGAGAGACTAGCAATTTCTTCAAAATTAAGACACCACCGTGTTTAAAAAAAATAAGTGAAGCACATAGAGTGTTCTAGCAAATTATAATCAAATAGGCTTCTCCCAAAAGGTGTGTACATCAAGGATTATTGTGGTAAACTAAAAGCAAATACTAATATAATACACTACACTCCAAGCAAAAACACTTATCATGTGGTGAATAAAATATAGCTCCAAGTAAAGTTACCAATGAACGAAGACGAAAGAGGGGATGCCTTCACGGGGCATCCCCAAGATTAGGCTTTTGGATATTATTGAATATCTTGGGGTGCCTTGGGCATACCCAAGCTTAGGCTATTGCCACCCTTTATTCCATAGTCCATAGAAGCTTTACCTAAAACTTGAAAACTTCACAACACAAAACTCAACAGAAATCTTATAAGCTCTGTTAGTGAAAGAAAACAAACCACCACATAAGGTACTGCAATGAACTCATTATTTATTTATTTTGGTGTTAAACCTACTGTATTCCAACTTATCTATGGATTATAAACTATTTTATTGGCCATAGATTCATCAAAATAAGCAAACAACACACGAAAAACAGAATCTGTCAAAACAGAACAATCTGTAGTAATCTGTAACTAACGAAAACTTATGAAACTCAAACAATTCAGACAAAATAGGAAGACATAGCCAATTTGTTTATTGATCAGCATAAATTGGAATCACTATTTTATCACGTTCTGGTGATTTTTAACAATTGTTTTCATGAACCGAAAGTTTCTGGAAATTACAGCAAGATCAAATTAACTATCATCCAAGAAGATCCTATAGGTTTAACTTGGCACAAACACTAATTAAAAGATAAAACCACATCTAAACAGAAGGTAGATGGATTATTTATACCTAAACAAAAACAAAAACAAAAACATAAAGAAAATTGGGTTGCTCTCCCAACTAGCGCTATCGCTTAACGCCTCTAGCTAGGCATAAAAGCCAAGATAGATCTAACGAGTGCCATCTTTGGCACTAAACTCATAAGTAGAATGCATGATAGATTCATAAGGTAATTTAACTTTCTTTCTTGAAATTTCTCCATGCCTTTTTCAAGTGTAGCGACCGACCTCGATGGTCAAGTCTCTATGTTTCAAAGGTCATCCTCGGATCAAGAATGCCGACACACAATACTCAAGGATTTATAACAGAGTAGCAATCACACACTTATTACAACAAATGTCTCAAGAGAGAACTTATTACAATAATATGGCTTAAGGCCATCTAATGCGATAACAACGAAGGCTTGGAAGATAAAGTGAGTCCATCAACTCCAACGGCATAGCTGAGCTGCACACACACACCTAACGATCCTTACTCCTCGTTCAAAAGTCTGCAACATAATACGCTGCAGCCCGAGAACGGGTCAAGACATGGAATATGCTGGCAATATAACACAAAGAGAACAGAACATAACAATGCTATCACTACATGCATATATGGCTGGTGGAAAGCTCTATGGTTATAGTTTCTAAAAGCCATTTTTTCCCTACAACAAAGGAATATATTTTAATTTAACTATCATGGCGGTTGAAACATCATTGAGAAGGTATAACCTCAACTCAATCCCAATTAAAGTAATTAACATCCCAGCAATATTAATATAGAGTGATGAGATACATGTGAATACTCAAGTACTAGATACTCGTAATTGTCCATAACCGGGACATGACTAACCATGATTAGATTGTACACTGCAGAGGTTTGCGATTTTTCCACACAAGACTCGATCGCCTCCGCTGATTTCTTGCACTACATGGTGTTTGAGAAAAGGATGACCGAGACACGCCTTTCGTAAACATTAACTCTCTACTCCGGTAGACCATACAAAACCCACTACCCGCTGATCTACCTCTTCAAGAGCTTCACGAATTTACTCAACTATGCTAGAGCCCATAATAGCTTGTGGCTGCACATGGAAGTTTCTAGCATGAATAAACTCAGTTCCCTTTGAGCCTGGTGGCGGTCCATAGGAAGATCACACAGTACCCCGGGATTTCCAAAATAAAATGCATAACACCGGTTCCCAGTGCCTCATTCCACCCAGATGTGTATTAAAGTTGCCACCTTAAGTTGAACCATTAATTAATAATCTCACATCTGTCATGGAATACACTCAAAACCCAATCCACGCTCACGAGCATAGCATAGCAATAACAAGCAAGTTTAGAAGTAACTCCCAAGGGTTTGATAGTAACAGGCAATAGGTTCTACCTCAATATCTACTTCCCAACCCACAAGTTAATGATACCCTAATCATGCAATGTTTGAGGATTGAAACTAATGCATAAAAACTCGGTATGAAAAGGGTATGATCAAAGTGTTACTTGCCTTGTCGACGATCCGCGAATCCTAGAGACTCAGAGTAACACGCTCGACCGGGAATTCTATCGCAAGCAAACAATAACATACATAAGCAACAAGCAAAGATGCACAAGCAAAACTCTACTAAAAGAGGTTGACCGGAGAGTTCAATTTAAGAACTCCGTTCGCAAAAAGAATCAAACCAAACCGAGCAAACGTAAACTCAAACGGCAAAAGAAATAAGATCCGCTCACTAATCTGAACTAGGGTCAAATTTTACAGAGGCAAAAGCTGGTTTGAGTTGGTTATTCGGAAAGAGGGTTTCGAGATGAAACTCAGCGCTTGAATCGCCTGATTCCGATAAACGAGCTAAAAGTTATACTAGATCAACATCGGATCGTAAATCGCGATCAGAAAATCGCGAATAAACCGATAAAAAGAAAACGGCTAACAATTTGCATCAAGGCATCAACAATATGCTTGGTAAAAGCTTTATTTTGACTATAAGCATGAGGAGATTTAACAACGGCTTGCAACAAGGAAATACAACCTTTTAAAGAGCAATTATCATAATTAAATTCCTTGAAGTCCGAGATAGTAGGTTCAACATTATTAGAAGTTGAGGATTCTCCAATCTCACTTTTACCAAATTTATCATTAAGATCTAAAGATTCCGAATTCTTGGGACGCCTTCTAGGCAAAGTTGATTCATCATCAGTCCCATAATCATCAAAGTTCATATTGCAAAACATAGATCTAATTGGAGATGCATCAATAACTTTAAGATCCTCATCATTATTTTCACGGAAACTAGCTAGACGAACACGCTTTTATAAAGCTCTCTTTTTTTAGCACGCATTCTAGCGGTTCTTTCCTTGCACTCGTCAATGGAAATTCTCATTACTTTGAGAGACTCATTGATATCATGCTTAGGAGAAGAAGGTCCAATTTTAAGAGAATTAACATCAAGCGAAAGTCTATCAACGTTCCTAGCCAAATCATCAACTTTGAGCAATTTTTCTTCAAGCATAGCATTAAAATTCTTTTGAGAGATCATAAATTCTTTCACACTATTCTCAAAATCAGAGGGCATCTTATTAAAATTACCATAAGAATTATTGTAGGAATTTCCATAATTATTAGAGGGATTACTAGGGAACGGTCTAGCATTAAAATTTCCTCTATAAGCATTGTTTCCAAAACTATTCCTACCAACAAAATTCACATCCATAGATTCATTATTATTCTCAATCAAGGAAGACAAAGGCATATCATTGGGATCAAGAGGAGTATTTTTAGTAGCAAGCATCTTCATAAGTTCATCCATCTTTCCACTCAAAACATTGATTTCTTCTATAACATGCACTTTTTTACTAGAAGATCTTTCAGTGTGCCTGTCGGTGTCAAAACCGGCGGATCTCGGGTAGGGGGTCCCGAACTGTGCGCCTAGGCGGATGGTAACAGGAGACAAGGGACACGATGTTTTACCCAGGTTAGGGCCCTCTTGATGGAGGTAAAACCCTACGTCCTGCTTGATTAATATTGATGATGTGTGTTACAAGAGTGGATCTACCACGAGATCAAAGAGGCTAAACCCTAGAAGCTAGCCTATGGTATGATTGTTGTTTGTCCTATGGACTACAGCCGTCCGGTTTATATAGGCACCGAAGAGGGCTAGGGTTACACAAAGTCGGTTACAAAGGTAGGAGATCTACATATCCGTATCGCCAAGCTTGCCTTCCACGCCAAGGAAAGTCCCATCCGGACACGGGACGAAGTCTTCAATCTTGTATCTTCATAGTCTTGGAGTCCGCCGATGATGATAGTTCGCTATCCGACACCCCTAGTCCGAACTCCTCAAGAGCCCCGAACCGGGCTTCAGCGACGACGAATCCGCGCGTAGATATTGTCTTCGCGTTGCAAGGCGGGTTCTCCTTCAAACTTCATGTTCCCGCCGAATAGTGTCCGCTTCTTTATAAATGTTGCGCCCTTGGCTTCTCGCCCAATAATGGCCTTCTTCCACGTGTCGCATTTAATGCGAAAGGCTGGGGTATTTTTACATTTTACCCCTATCCGTGCGAGAACGAGCCGCCTATAAGAGAGGCGAGGATCTAGATCCAGCTCACACCATCCTCCATCCGCAAGTTCTCATCAAGCGCCTCGACAAAAATCTATTCCATCATGGATAGCCGACGCTGCTCCTCCTCTCGCCCCCCAGCCCTAAGCCAGAGATTGGGGAGATGCTCAGGCCCACACAATGAGCTAGTGGCACTCCAAACCGAGGGATATCTTCCCCAGCTTTCATGGTTCCGGTTCGAGCGGACTAGCCACCTACAAGGGTGGAAAGCAAAGGAGAGTGTCCCCAACCCTTCCAAAGGGGAGCGGGTATGCTTTGTCCCCTATCTAATAAGGGGACTCGATTTCCCATACATCCGCTTTCTCCGGGCTCCTAGAGTTCTACGGACTCCAGCTTCACCACCTCACGCCCGCCTCCATTTTGCACATCAAGGGCTTCAGAGCTCTTTGCGAGCTGTTCTTGGGCATCGAGCCCCATTTTGCGCTGTGGAAGAGATTGTTTTGTCTCGCACTCGCTCTCATGAGGGGTCGATATATCAAGTGGGCGGAGCCAAATATGGCGATCACCGACCGGATATCTATCCGCACCCCAAAGAAGGCGTCCAAGACTGGCCTTCGAATGGTTCTACATGGAGGACGCCTCTGCGGATCCAGTTCGATCGGCCTCCGGAGTTCAACAATGCTCCCTTGAAGAAACGCCTGAGTTGGCGCCATGAGCCCTCAACGGAAGATGATAGGAGCGCCCATTATCCGATGGGCCGGATTAGGTTATCGCCCACTCGGATTGACCATGATTGGAGTCATGGCCACGCAGCATTATGCGAGGGTGCAGCCACTCCAATATAGGGGCCACCCTATGTGGGATTTCAACGGGAAGATGACGCCACCCGTCATGGCCGCAAAGGGCCAGGCTCGGCAGCCGATCCGCAAAGATCCTGTCCGGCTTGTACAAGGGAGAGGAGGAGGACTTCCTCCGCACGAATCCGTTGAATGGATTTTCTATGAATAACCCTCGGAGCTGGGTAAGCGGATGTTCATCTACCCGATCCATACTTTTAAAGTCAAGTATCTTACTCTGTGATTCCGACGCAGGAGCTGCGCCGGGACGTGGAGGGCATACAAAGCCTAACTCCATAGCCCGAGGATCCAGAACGATCCCTTGATCCGACCTCCGAAGAGGATCCAGACATAAAGGTGGAGCTGATTGACGGGGTGTTCCACCAACGTAGCATAGACAATGCCCTAGTCGCCATTACGGTGACTACCCCGTTTGTTTCGCCTCCTGGTGACTACGACCGAGGTCTTGACACCATCATTTGATCCGCGCCAATTCGACCATCCCATACCGATGGTGCATCGCAGAGGTGCCTTTAAGGCGGAAGCCAAACCAGCGGCGGCCACCAACAAGGGTCATCCGCCCAAAGAAGCGGAAGAGGAGTGCGACGGAACCGAACGTCGCCGCAACGGTACGGAGCACCGCTATTTTTATGGGAAGGATCCCGGAGGTATATTAATGCTCATAACTTTTCCGAAAAGAGCGCCACGGACAAAGGTCCGAGAGGTTGCCAATCAAGCCTCCGCCAGCCATGCTCCAACGCATGGTCCGGAGGGGAGGCGAATACAAGGCATGAGCCGGATGCTCCTCCGAGGAGGATGCCGACAGCTGTCCGCCACTCGGTCCGAGGTGGAGAGCGCCATGAATCACAAAGGCCACCGGACAGTTCTTCGTGACGCGTGTTTCTCCCCGAGGCGTTAAATGCCTTTGATGCGGAAACGCGCACCTCATGCCGCCAAGATGGGTTAACCAGAGCTACGGAGCAAAGATGTGAAAGACATACGGGTAAGTAATTTTAATAGTTATATATGCCAAGAGCCCCGAGACTTAAAATAGTTGAAATAACTGATTTAAGGATCAATTATTATGCAGGATCTTATGGAGAAGAATACCCATCTGTCCCCAGAGCTCCAAGAGTGCAAGGCCCAACTTGAGGTCAAGATCGCCGCCACACGGGGGAGCCACAGAGACCCCCACCGGTAAGACGTTTTGAAAAGATAATTATTTAACAAAGTGCGGCGTGAATCGACAATAATATTGCAGAGGGCGCGGACTAGATCCGGACAAGCAACAGCTACTGCGCCGCCTAAAGGCCAAGCGAGAGGGTGCTTATGAAGGTGCAGCAGAGAGAAACAAGCTCCAAGATGCCCACACCCAGCGAGGAGAAGAGCTGAAAGGTGTTCGCCCAGCTGTCCAGCTCCGTGAAGGAGAATCAGCGCTTCGCCGCGGCATTTATAGTAAGTGCTTGAACAAATTCCTTTGAAAAGAAGAATTCGGCGAGGAAGTCGATTGATAGAAATATGTCTTTAGGTGTGCTCACAGTCGCCTCATGGAGGAAATGCTCAGGTCAACGGGTGACCAACTTCCCGAGCTGGTGCAATTGCTCGAACGTGTTCGGCAGCGGCGAGTGGCGCTGTTCATGCTTTATGGCCATCCGCCTCCCTACCCGAGTGCCTTGGTGAGCTTGCCGAGAAGCTTCAGGAGCACAATGACGCCTCCGCTTGTGGAAGATATCGGCTGCCGTCAGGCGCCAGGAGGCTCGGGCCATGGTGAAGACACGCACCGGGGTGACCCAAACCACATGGCCGAGGTCTGACCTGTGGGGCCTGATGGGAAGGAGATCCATGTGAGCTTGATGTACGACCAAGTAGAACTGGCCGCGAAATATTCCCAATAGGACTGTAAATTAGACAGTCTGTTAGATGGGATTGAGGAGGAGTACAATCAGTCAGTTTGACGATGTAATTTGAAATGACATGTAAAATGCCTTCTAGCCGGATTGTAGATCGTTTGTCTTTGCGGACCGTTTCGCTTCAACCTCGGGACCCAACAGTCCGGAGTGTGTCCGAATACCCTTACGGTTATAAAAGAACCGGGCATGCATGGAGACAAGGCGTCGGGTCATAATTGCTTTATCGCATAAGTGCCCAACTAGTTATGTTATATTACATGGTTAGTAAGAAACATCTTCCGGGAGAATAGTTTCTAAGGGTTCCTTTCTCGGGAGGCATGCCCTAAAGTGCAATGCCGGATCGCGAAAATAGCAGAAAACGATCCGGGGCAGATAAATAAGTAAGTAATAAATCATCTTTAAAGTCACCGATCGAATATTCTCTTAAGAACGCTTAGCTTTCGGCTTCACCTAGTCCGAGGTACACATCCGCTGACCCGGCAGTAGTAATCGCAGAGGTGCTCCTTTACCCCTAGCCGGACAATCGGGAACGAGGGGTAAGCACAGAGCCAGCAACCCAGCTTGGCCAAAACTTAAGTCATATCGATGCATACAATGGTGAATAAAAGGTACATGCGAAGTATGACACATGTATTGGGCATGAAGCCCGTATGAATAAGCTTCGCTGAAGAAGCCCCTGTATAATGAGTGCCAGGAGTACATCAAGTGTAAAAGTAACAAAGCGCAAATCAGCCTATAAAAGGTATTGAAAAAAATGTGGGAAGAAGGAGGGGACAAGAGACAGAAAAATATAAAAAAGGTGGACGGGGAGTGAGAGGAACTTGAGTCCGGCGTTAAGCGAGAATCTTCGGAGACGGGCTGCGTTCCATGGGTTCGGCTCGAGTCGGTTGTCAGATGCGTTACATAGACGGTATGCTCCGCCGGTTAGGACTTGGTCGATGATGAAGGGACCTTCCCACTTGGGCTTAAGTTTGTCCTTTTTCTTGTCCGGCAGGCATAGAACAAGTTCGCCAACATTGTAAGTTTTGGCCCGTACTTCTCTGCTTTGATATCTTCGAGCCTGCTGCTGATAAAATGCGGAACGAGCCTTTGCCACGTCCCGCTCCTCCTCTAAGGCGTCCATATTGTCCTGCCGATCCAACTCGGCTTCTCTTTCTTCGTACATGCACACACGAGGTGAGTCATGAATTATATCGCAGGGCAGAACTGCCTCTGCGCCGTATACCATGAAAAATGGTGTCAATCCAGTAGTTCGGTTTGGCGTGGTCCGCAGCCCCCAGAGTACGGAGTCGAGCTCCTCTACCCAAAGGCGTGTTAGATTCCTTGAGGGACCGCACTAGTCCGGGTTTGATGCCGCCATGATTAGACCATTTGCTCGCCGACTTGACCGTTAGTTTGGGGTGATAGATCAAGCGTAATCGAGCTTGATGCCCGTGTTTTGCACTAGAGTTTAACCTCGCCGGCCGTGAAGTTCGTGCCGCTATCGCGATGATGCTGTGGGGATGCCAAAACAGTGTACTACCCCGGATATGAAGTCTATCACCGTCCGGATTCTGCCGCTTTAACCGGCTTGGCCTCAATCCATTTGGTGAATTTGTCCACCATGACCAATAAGTATTTGTGCTTGTGGGTTCCCCTTTAAGGGGTCCAACCATGTCAAGCCCCTGCACCGCGAACGGCCGGGTAATGGGTATAGTTTTGAGGGCGGTGGGTGGCATGTGGCTCGATTAGCAAAGAGCCGGCAACCGACGATCGTTGGACTAAGTCCCGAGCATCTGCCCGGTTGTCGGCCAATAAAATCCTGTACGGAAGGCCTTGCCTACAAGGGCCCGGGCTGCAGCGTGGTGCCCACCGAGTCCGCGTGAATTTCAGCCGAGATTTCGCCTTCCTCTTCGGAGATACACCTTTGAAGGACTCGGTTGTGCTTTTCTTATAAAGTTCTCCTCATGGACCTTGTAGGCTTTAGATCGCGAACTATGTAGTGGGCCTCATTTTGGTCTTCGGAAGTTCCTACCGCATTAAGTAGGCTAGGAATGGTTCTGTCCACGGGCAATTACTGCCATTATTTCATGAGTCAAGGTGTTATTTCATTGGTGAGCCACCGATTGTGTCGTAATGGTCTGAGTTAGGTGATGCACTGGCTCCGGATTGTTATTTCCGGACTCATCTTCCCATAATACGGATGGCTTAAAGAGCCGCTCGGTGAAGATGTTTGAGGACGGCGCTCGCTTCGCGCCGATGCGTGCTAACACGCCCGCTGCCTGGTTATTATCCCGGCTACATGGTGGAATTCGAGTCCTTCAACCGAGCTGACATTTTAGGACGGCGCTATGTAAGCTGCCATTTTGGATCTTTGGCGCCAAAGTCTCCATTTACTTGGGATATTGCGAGGTTTGAATCGCGCACCTCTAGGCGTTGAATGCCCATGGAGATTGCCATCCGGAGGCCATGTAGAAGGGCCTCAGATTCGCCGCGTTGTTGGAGTCCGTGTACATTATTTGAAGTACGATTGATTGTGTCTCTAGTTGGGGACGCCAGACGACGCCAGCCCCAAGCCAGCCAACATTTTGGATCCGTCAAATGCATGATCCAGTTGAGTACGCGCCGCACTTTTTAGGGAGTTCGGCCGTCCATTCGCGCGAAAGTCAGCCGAACTCGCGACTTTATAGCTCGCCATGGTTTGTAGGTTATGTCAAATGGTAAGAGCTCGATAGCCCATTTTGCAATCCTGCCCGCTATGTCGCGATTGTTTATAATATCATTGAGAGGTACTTCGAGGCCACCGTTATTGAACACTCTTGAAAGTAGTGTCGCAGCTTCCGGATGCTATGAACACCGTGACACGCTATCTTTTGATAATGTGGGTACCGGATTTGCATGGAGTTAGAACAAGGGATACGTAGTACACTAGTTTTGAAGAGGGAATCTGTGCCCTTCGCTTTCATTCAACGACGAGTACCGCGCTGACAAGTTGATGTGTTGTTGCGATATATAATAACATAGGTTCGCCCAGGTTGGGCGCGGCCAGAACCGGATTTGTTGCCAGTATGGCCTTTATTTCTTCGAGTCCGGCTGTGGCAGCATCCGTCCATTCGAAATGTTCGGTGCGCCTGAGGAGGCGGTAGAGGGGCAGAGCCTTTTCTCCTAAATGGGAGATGAAGCGACTTAAGGCTGCTACGATCCGGTTAGTTTTTGTATCTGCTTGAGGTCTTTTGGAATATCCAATTGTGACAGAGCTCGGATTTTGGCCGGGTTTGCTTCAATTCCTCTACCGGATACGATGAAGCTCAAGAGCTTTCCGGCTGGCACACCGAAGATGCATTTTTCCGGATTGAGCTTAATGTCATATGCTCGGAGGTTGTCGAATGTCACCCTCAAGTCTTCTACTAGAGCTCCGACGTGTTTGGTCTTGACGACCACATCGCTCACGATGCCTCTACTGTTTTGCCTATCCGGGTAGCCGGACATGTTTGAATCATGCGCCGATATGTTGCGTCGGCGTTTTTGAGTCCGAAGGGCATTGTGTTGAAGCAGAATGGCCCATATGGAGTAATGAATGCCGCTATGGCCTGATCTTTCTCCGCCATCTTGATTTGATGGTATCCGGAGTATGCGCCGAGGAAGCACAATGAATCGTGTTCTGCGGTAGCATCGATGATTTGGTCGATGCGAGGGAGGGGAAAGGGTCCTTTGGACAGGCCTTGTTAAGGTCTTTAAAATCGAAGCAGAGGCGCCAGATTTGTCCTTTTTGGTACCATTACTAGATTGGCTAGCCAGTCCGGATGTTTTATATCTCGATGAATCCGCTTCTAAGAGTTTGGCTAGCTCCTCTCCCATTGCCTGTCTTTTGGGTTCGGAAAACATTCAAGAGCTTGTTTGACCGGCTTGAATCCTTTTAGGATATTTAGGCTGTGCTCGCCACTGCGTGGGATTCTGGCATGTCCGAAGGGTGCCAAGCAAAATGTCCCAATTTTCCCAAGGAATTCTCGAGTGCGACTTCGACATCAGACTTAATTGTGCCCCAATGGAGGCCGTTTTTGTGGGGTCCATTGATGGACCTGAATTTTGACTATTTCGTCTCGCTGGTTTAAAAGAGGTGGACTTGGACCTCTTATCGAGTATCACATCGTCCCTATCCACCGTGGAGCGCAGCGTAGTTAGTTCCTCTGCCGCTAGGGCTTGGACAATGCCTCTAGGGCCGCAAGCGGCTGTCTTATTTTCAGCGCTGAGTGTCAGATCCGATCATCGGCGAGAGTGATTATCCCATTGGGTCCGTGCATTTTGAGCTTCATGTACCCATAGTGGGGTATAGCTTGAAGATTGTGAATGCCTCTCGCCCTAACAAAGCGTGATATCCGCTGCGAATGGGGCCACTTGGAACGTGACCTCCTCGGACCTGTAATTGTCCCGCGAGCGAACACTACATCTAGTGTGATTTTTCCTGCAGCGCATTTCTCGACTAGGGATTATCCTCTGAAGGTTGTGCTGCTTCGCCAATGCGGCTCCATCAATTTCCATTTTTGAAGGGTTTCTCATAGATGAGGTTTAATCCGCTGCCTCCATCCATGAGTACCTTAGTAAGACGAAACCGCCCATTATCGGATGAGGACCAATGCGGCTGGTGCTCTAGCTGTTCGAATTTAGGTTTGTCGCTGGGGTTGAAGGTGATAGCCGTGTCGCCCATGGATTTGTTGTTGCTACTTGGTAGACTTCGCGAGGCTGCGGATTGTTCGCTTCCGCATGTTATTTGATGCGAAAGTCTCAAGACCGTTAATACCGCATCGGTATCTGCTGGGTTGGTTGCCGGGGCTAAAAAGCCTCGCCACTTTTGGCCACCTGCCATAGTATCCAACACGCCAAGGCTGTGTGTTGGAGTGGCGCCCGCATCGTGTGGATTTTGCAGGTCCGTTGAGCCATCCCTCCAAGACGGTTCCGCACTTTAGGGGTTTTTGCTTTTGGTTTTAACCCGGTGCTTGAGTATGAAGCACCCTTTATTTCGGACTGGGTTTGTATTCGGGTCGGATTGTCCCAAAACCTAGTTTCGGTTTTCGAGGCACTCTCCATCGTGCGATTTTTGTATGATGGTCTCTAGGTCGGCGAGGCGTGAAACTTCGCGACGACTGATGGCGTTTATGATTCCCTTGTCTGTGCAATTGTTGCAGAAGATTGAAACCGCGCTTTGTTCACGGCAGTCCTTTATCTTGTTCATAACCAGGAGGAATCTGGCCCAGTAATGATGTACTGTTTCATCGGGCTCTTGCCGTATTTGAGATAAATCGCTTATGTTTGGGTGGGAGGGTGGAATTAAGTTCGAACCCCGCCCGTCCGAGGCTCAGTACAAGAAGCTTCCGGATTCGAAGCTTGGTTTGCTGAGCGCTTCCAACAAATCTGGTCCGATGCCCGACTTTAGGTTCAGATTTGATTAGCGCCCATCCTCCGCTGAATCCGCATGGAGGATCCGAATCCGGACATAGTTGGATTTTAACATAGAAGAAGAGTCGCCAGATTGTTCCTCTACCACGACAACGTGGTGGGTAACCCGGGAGAGTTAATTTCTCTCGATCGGTTTTAAGCCCAATCTGATCGTAGTCGGTAGCGACTCCTGTATGGCGATCGCGATCCAAGAGCTCGCTTCTGGAAGAGATCTCAATTGATCTAGCTGCTCGGCGGATTCCGAGCTGACGTGAAGATCGCTTTTAATGACTTGAGAGGTCATTGTCGGGCGGTGGCGAACAGCGGTCATGAGAAAACCGCTTAGCGGATAGTTCGCCGGCGCCAAAGCTCCCTTGACGACGGCGCCGCCTTTAAAGACGGAAAAGGCATCCTTCCCGATGGTGACGGCATAGAGGAACTCTCAATGAAAGCACCAATGTCGGTGTCAAAACCGGCGGATCTCGGTAGGGGGTCCCGAATCAGCGTCTAGGCGGATGGTAACAGGAGACAAGGGACACGATGTTTTACCCAGGTTCGGGCCTTCTTGATGGAGGTAAAACCCTACGCCCCGCTTGATTAATATTGATGATGTGTGTTATAAGAGTGGATCTACCACGAGATCAAAGAGGCTAAACCCTAGAAGCTAGCCTATGGTATGATTGTTGTTCGTCCTATGGACTACAGCCGTCCGGTTTATATAGGCACCGGAGAGGGCTAGGGTTACACAAAGTCGGTTACAAAGGTAGGAGATCTACATATCCGTATCGCCAATCTTGCCTTCCACGCCAAGGAAAGTCCCATCCGGACACGGGACGAAGTCTTCAATCTTGTATCTTCATAGTCTTGGAGTCCGGCCGATGATGATAGTTCGGCTATCCGGACACCCCCTAGTTCGGAACTCCCTCAGTGCCATTGAGAATAATTAGCCATAATATTATCAAGTAATTTTGTAGCATCTCCTAACATGATTTCCATAAAGGTGCCTCCCGCGGCCGAATCTAAGAGATTTCTAGAAGCAAAGTTCAAACCGGCATAAAATTTTTGTATGATCATCCAGAAGTTCAAACCATGAGTAGGGCAATTGCGAAGCATCAATTTCATTCTTTCCCAAGTTTGGGCAACATGCTCATGATCAAGTTGTTTAAAATTCATAATATCGTTCCTAAGAGTGATGATCTTAGCAGGAGGGAAATACTTAGAGATAAAAGCATCTTTGCACTTGTTCCAAGAATCAATACTATTCTTAGGTAAAGACGAAAACCAAACTTTAGCACGTTCTCTAAGTGAAAACGGAAATAACTTCAGTTTGACAACATTGTTATCCATATCTTTCTTCTTTTGCATATCACACAAATCAACAAAGTTGTTTAGATGCGTAGCAGCATCTTCGCTTGGAAGGCGAGCAAATTGATCTTCCATAACAAGATTCAGCAAAGCAGTATTGATTTCACAAGACTCATCATTATTAAGAGGAGCAATCGGAGTACTAAGGAAATCATTATTATTGGTATTCGAGAAGTCACACAATCTGGTATTATCTTGTGCCATGGCAACAAGTAATCCAACACACAAGCAAACAGAAAAACGGCGAGCAAAAAAGAGAGAGGAGATTGGGAAAGAGAGGGCGAATAAAACGGCAAGGGTGAAGTGGGGGAGAGGAAAACGAGAGGCAAATGGCAAATAATGTAAATGCGAGGGAGATAGGTTTGTGATGGGTACTTGGTATGTCTTGACTTGAGCGAAGACCTCCCCGTCAACGGTGCCAGAAATCCTTCTTGCTACGCCTTGAGCTTATGCTGGTTTTCCTCAAGAGGAGAGGGTGATGCAGCAAAGTGTAGCGTAAGTATTTCCCTCAGTTTTGAGAACCAAGGTATCAATCCAGAGGAGGCTCCTCAAAAGTCCCACGCACCTACACAAACAAACCGAGAACTCGCAACCAACGCAATAAAGGGGTTGTCAATCCTTCACGGCCACTTCATGAAAGTGAGATCTAATAAAGATAGTATGATAAGATAAATATATTTTTGGTATTTTTATAATATAGATGCAAAAAGTAAAGATGCAAATAAAAGTAGATTGGAAACAAGTATGATAAGAGATAGACCCGGGGGCCATAGATTTCACTAGTGGCTTCTCTCAAGATAACATAAGTATTACGGTGGGTGGACAAATTACTGTCGAGCAATTGATAGAAAAGCGCATAGTTATGAGATTATCTAGGCATGATCATGTATATAGGCATCACGTCCATAACAAGTAGACCGACTCCTGCCTGCATCTACTACTATTACTCCACACATCAACCGCTATCCAGCATGCATCTAGTGTATTAAGTTCATAAGAACAGAGCAACGCATTAAGCAAGATGACATGATGTAGAGGGATAAACTCATGCAATATGATATAAACCCCATCTTGTTATCCTCGATGGCAACTATACAATAGGTGCCTTGCAACCCTTTCTGTCACTGGGTAAGGACACCACAAGATTGAACCCAAAGCTAAGCACTTCTCCCATGGCAAGAAAGATCAATCTAGTAGGCCAAACTAAACCGATAATTCGAAGAGACTTGCAAAGATAACTTAATCATACATAAAAGAATTCAGAGAAGATTCAAATATTATTCATAGATAAACTTGATCATAAATCCACAATTCATCGGGTCTCTACAAACACACCGCAAAAAGAGATTACATCGAATAGATCTCCACAAGAGAGGGGGAGAACATTGTATTGAGATCCAAAAAGAGAGAAGAAGCCATCTAGCTATAACTATGGACCCGTAGGTCTGTGGTAAACTACTCACAACTCATCGGAGGGGGCAAGGATGTTGATGTAGAGGCCCTCCGTGCTTGATTCCCCCTCCGACAAAGTGCCGGCGAAGGCTCCAAGATGGGATATCGCGGATACAGAAGGTTGCGGTGGTGGAAATTGTGTTTCGTGGTGCCCCTAGATGTTTTCGGGGTACGTAGGTATATATAGGAAGAAGAAGTATGTCGGTGGCCGCCCGAGGGGCCCACAAGATAGGGGGGCGCGCCCTATAGGGGGGCGCCCTCCTACCTCGTGGAGGCTCCGGTTGCTTCTTGACTTGCACTCCAAGTTCTCTGGATCACGTTCGGTGAGAAAATCACGTTCCCGGAGGTTTCATTCCGTTTGGACTCCGTTTGATATTCCTTTTCTTCGAAATACTGAAATAGGCAAAAAACGTCAATTCTGGGATGGGCCTCCGGTTAATAGGTTAGTCCCAAAAATGATATAAAAGTGGAAAATAAAGCCCAATATGGTCCAAAACAGTAGATAAAGTAGCATGGAGCAATCAAAATTATAGATACGTTGAGGCCACCTTTGGCCCCTTGGCATTCTTTCTTGGTTTTCTTATCCGGCGCCTTTAGAGGCTGAACCAGCATCTTCGCCAGAGCGGGATGACTGGTTCTTCCGCATCGGAGCCGAACATTGAGTCCGCCCCGCTTTGTCTCCGTCCATACCGAAAGGATAAATTAGTAATGTTTAGTTACCTCCTTGGACAAGCAAGTAGAGGGTATTCCTTGAGATGTGAAGGACTCACTGACATGGATGGGCAAGATCGTGCCCACGGTCCGAAGTCTATGGCCGTGGCTTCTCGTCACCCTTGAAGAGTAGCTTCCAAGCATCTTCGTGAGTGGTTCAAGAGCCTCACCAAGGTCTAGTGCTTCTCCGATCGAATTCTATAAAGGGAGGTTCAGTCTTATGGGAGGATTTGGCTAACCAAGATCACCGGATCACGCCGACGAGCTTGATGTTTCGCCCACCATGCTCGATGCGCGCTTGCAGCGCCATCAGCTCATCCGACGAAGACTAATTCAGGCCCTTCTCCATCCAGGAGGTCAGCCGCATTGGAGCTCCGAACTTGAATTCGGAAACAGCGGCCCGGTGGCGTCAAGGAGCTCGTGATGTAGAACCACAGCTTCTGCCACTCCTTGACAGTCTCCACAAATGTGCCTTTGGG
Source organism: Aegilops longissima (assembly GCA_021605205.1). NCBI lineage: Eukaryota > Viridiplantae > Streptophyta > Magnoliopsida > Poales > Poaceae > Aegilops > Aegilops longissima. The sequence goes on along the minus strand of JAHIAM010002523.1, from coordinate 15,930 downwards.
CCATGTGGCGTTGGGCATCTTACTCACCATGGCTCCTCCGCACTCCACGTGCTGGCCATCCACCACCTTCGGCTTCACGTTGAAGATCTTGAGCCACAACCGGCAAGTGGGGCTGGATGCGAAGGAAAGCCTCACGCATCGACAATGAATGCCGAGATGTTGAGGAAGAGTTCGGGCTAGATCATGGAAATTCAGCCCATAATAGAACATAAGTCCGCAGACTTAAAGGGTGGAGGAAACCCTAACTCATGATTTAAATGAGGGAGGAACACCACCTCGCGGGCTTTGGTGTAGGGACGACTTGCCCCTGCGGCGTAAGCCGGTAAAAGTGATTTCTTTCATGATACCCGCCTCCCCGAAGCTCAGCGATGTCCTTCTCCTTAACGGAGGAGGCCATTGTAACATCCCCAAAGATCACACTCACAAAGAATCCCTTATGATCAAGTGCCAAGTCATCTTGTTTTACAAAGCTTAATCATGTTAGTAATATCTCAGCTCAAATCCTCTCTGAATTCTATTCTAATTCAAAGTGAAATTTGAAGTTGCAAAACTTGCCTGAAAATGTTCATTATTTAGCAAATATTCCAAAACAATTGATGTTAAGAAAAGAACATCACTATGTTGCTAAAATGAGCAAAGAGTAATTAATCCAAAGGTAATTCTAGCATTTTAGAATGCTACTCCAATTATGAAAATTCCAAATGAACTCAAATAAATCCTGTTTATGGTATAAAGCAACACCGCCTTAGTATTTGTTTTCACCAAAGCACATTTTTGCAAAAGATAATTACTGCAAAAGAAATGCAAAAGGCTATCTTAAATGAAAATGAAAAGTTTTAAAAGAAAACGAAAAGAGGAAAGGAAGCTCTGCCTCCCGGCGGCCTTGGCCCATCCGGACCAGCCGCCCAACCTAGACGGCCCACCTCGGTCGCTTCTCCCTCCCACTGCTCAACCGACCGAGGGCGCGCTGTCGCTGTCAGCCGGACCACCTCGCCGACGAGGGATAAGGATCCCCGACGCCTGCTCCCCATCCACTTGCTCGCCACCCCACTCGCCCGCCACTTCCCTCGCCCACCTCGCCTTTCTCCTCCAGATCCGCCGCCGCTCTCTCCGCCGCCACCGCATTCCACCGCTGCCACCGGCCGCCTTCGCCGCCGACGTGCCTGTGCTCGCCGACGCCCTCATCCTCCCCGCCGAGGCACGCGACCGGACGCCCCAGAGACCGCCACGAAGCTCGCCGCCGCTCCGACGAACGCCGCCACTCAATCCACGCCATCGCTGCTCCTAGTCACCCAACGGGCCACCGTAGCCCCCAAGGTGAGATCCGCCCTTTTCCTCGCTGCCTCCGCCCATCGTAGCTAGCTCGCTCGCCGAAGCCCGCCGTCCGCCATTGCCGCCGAGGCTCGCCACCGCCTTTACGCCGAGCTAGTAGCTCCGACGAGCCTCAGAAGCCAGAGACCTCGCCCAGCCTTCGCTTGCCAAAACACGACCGCAACGCCGATCCGGACGAGGTCCCAACCCCACCGCTGCTCTCCACTGCCGCCGACGCAGTTCCGGCCACCTCGGCCCAACCGACCACACCATGCGCGGCGCGCTTGCTCTCGCTCGAACGCGCCAAGTCCCGCCAATGACTTCGTGGCGCGATTCTCGCGAAGTCCGCGAGCCTCGCCATCGTTTTGGTCGCCGGCGGCGAACCTCGACGCCGCCGACGTGGAACACCTGGGCCCGCCTGGTCATCGCCTGCAGGCCTTCGCCCTCAGCTTGACCACGCTGACTGTGGTCAATCGTGGCCGATCGGGCACATAGTGTCTCTGACATGCGGGCCCCATCGCTTATTTTGTTAAATAAACATTTTTCTAAATAAAAACGATTAATTAAAATGTTAGTTAAATTAGTTAGTTAGTTAGTACTAACTAGTCACTGACTGCTAGGGCCCACGCCCCCTAACTAACCCAGTTAGTTTAGTTAAGCCTCATTAGATGAGAGGTCCGATGTGGGTCCCACTTATCAGCTTTGATCGGTCACAGAGCTGACGCAAAGGTCGACGCCATCGCCGACGCAATAAACCTTTTCTGCTTTCAAAATAATTCAGAAATTGGTTTAAACTTTGAAAATCCGTAACTTTTAAACCGTAGCTCGGATCGTAAAAGTTTATATATGAAAACGCCCATAAAAACGTAGACGAATCCAAATATGCGGTCCGCTTACTCGCGTCGAGCCTCTAACTATCTGAACATGGAATATTCCTCCGTCATCTGCTTGACAGAGGTTCTAACCGAATACATTCCCTGCTGAATTCCTTCACCTATATCATGTAGCAATACGTTAGGTCACACCCGCACAACATATTGCCACGCTATGCTTTGTGATGCTATGTTTGCTTTATATTTACTGTTTCTTCCCTCTTCTCTCCGTAGACCCAAGACCGATGCCGATGTTCTTCGTGATCGACTACGCCGACGACAACCCTCCTTGCCTGAGCAACCAGCAAGCCCCCATTTGATCATCCCGATATCGCCCATTCCATTCTCTCATGCTTGCATTAGATTTTGCTATCGTTATTGTTTGCTCCTATTCGCTGTATAGCCTGCTTTTGTATCTCGCTGTTGTACCTTACCGCTATCCTAAACTGCTTAGTATAGGTTGGTTAGTGATCCATCGCTGACCCCACCTTGTCCTTGTTGCCCTCGCTTCATCATTGAAGACCCCATCAACGGGATCGAACACCGTGCCCCGATACCGCACATCACTTTCCCTTAGTTGCTCGACAATACTAGGTTACTATCGAGTACCGAGGGTGGGTCCTCATCAAGACTCGATGTTAACCCCAGAGTGAAGTTATTCGGTCGTGGTCATCGAGGGTGATTTCTTTAACCACTTTTGATACGACTGCCTGCAGCAACCCTCAAGTGTGGACCTCGAGGGTGAATCCTCTTACGCTCACCTTGATGATTACATCGAGTGGAATTCACCGGGGTGATTCTCGGCTTTCCCTTGATGTTTAGACACACAGTTACTATGATTACTATGACTTTACACTGAGCCATGTTACTAAAGACGGGTCGACCCTGAGGGGTACCCGCGCGAGCTTAATTGCGAGTGATGTGGAGACGGGTTGACCTGGAGGGTGCCCGCGAGATAATTACGAGGCGTGGTCGGGCATTCCTAGCCCTTGCCGCAAGTCCTCGAGAGGACAGCAACGGGTCGCGATCTTCGTGAGTCTCGCTTGTTACCGCTGCCCTAATCCACTACGATTTGGATATTTGATCCGAGGGGCCTCTCCGCCCGATAGCACTAACCATCACGTGGCATAGTATGGGCGCTTCAAGGTCAGATACACCAGCCAAGCTTAATAGACGCCACCGATCGAAGCGCGCTGGCGGGTTGGACTGCATGTTACCGCCTTGTTGAAGGAGGTAGCTAGGTGTCTCGCCAATATGCACCCTATCCAAAGGAACTCGACGGTCCCACCAAGGATAGACCAAGATATTGAAACGCTTTCGCAAGGTGGACATCATTACATCAACATTACATAATACATAGGGATACAACCAAGACATACAATGCCACAAGAATACATCAACATCATATATAAGATCAACATCCCACTACGGATGAAACATAAACAAAACTCAAACAATATCCACCTCGCTAGCCAAGGTGCCACCGAACCTATCCCCGATCAAGAAGAAGCAGAAGAAGAACTCCAAAGTAAGCAAACATCGCCTCAAGGCCATGATCATTGCATAACCTGTAAACTGCAATCGATGTTGTAGTAATCTGTGAGCCACGAGGACTCAAAGAATCCCATTACCATGGGTATCAAGACTAGCAAAGCTTAATGGGAAAGGAAGGGTAAAGTGGTGAGGTTGCAGCATGACTAAGCAAGTATGGTGGCTAACATACGCAAATGAGAGCGAGAAGAGAAGCAAAGGAACGGTCGTCAACTAGTAATGATCAAGAAGTGATCCTGAGCTCCTACTTACGCCTAATCATAACACGTAAAACCGTGTTCTCCTCTCGATCAACCTCAAAAGAGACACTACTGTTACGCACACGGTTGGTGTATTTTAGAAGAGTTTACTTCAAGTTTACTACAACCGGATATTAACAAATTCCCATCTGCCACATAACCATGGGCACGGCTCGAAAGTTTATACCCTGCAGGGTGTCCTAACTTAGCCCATGATAAGCTCTTGCGATCAACAAGGATATTCTTCCCCGAACACCCGATCAGTCTCGAATCCCAGCTACAAGACATTTCGACAAAGAATAAAACAAGACCAGAAGTCGCCGGATGTGCCGACAAATCCTGATAGGTGCTGCACATATCTCGTCTCAGTGGCACACCGGATGAGCTAGACGTCGGGTTGGCATAAACCCTGATTGCCTGTGGGGCGCCGGACATCGCCGGTTTGGACCAAAGACTGAAGGAGAACTGGCCCGGGGCTGTAATAAAGATGACCTCGGCTCCGAAACCCAAGGGAAAAAGGGCATAGGTGAGGCAAATGGTAAAACCAATGTTGGGCCTTGCTGAAAAGTCTTATTCAAAGCGAACTGTCAAGGGGGTCCCATAATCACCCGACCGTAGGGACGCAAAATCCGGGAACATAATACCGATATGACGGAAACTAGGGCGGCAAGAGGAACAAAACACTGCATAAGGCCGAGCCTTCCACCCTTTACCAAGTATATAGATGCATTAATAATATAAGAGATATTGTGATATCCCAACATAATCCGTTCACCATGGAGCAATCTTCAACTTCACCGCAACTAGCAACGCTATAAGAGGGCTGAGCAAAGCGGTAACATAGCCAAACAATGGTTTGCTAGGAAGGGTGTCAAAGGTTAGAGGTTCATGGCAATTTGGGAGGCTTGAGCAAGAAGTAGGTAACGCAGCATAGCGATATAACGAAGCAACTAGCATAGCAATGATAGTAATGAGATCCAAGGTGATGGTCATCTTGCCTGAAATCCCGCTTAGGAAGAAGAACGAGTCCATGAAGAAGACGAACGGATGAAGTCAACAAGCGAGACGAACGAATCCTCACGATCGCAACGAAACAGAACTAACAAGAAGAAGCACACAACATGATAAACACACCACACATAGACAAGACATGATGCACAACAAGCATGATGCATGACAAGGCTACATGAAGCTACTCATGGCAAGAGATGATGCATGCAAGAGCAACACATCAAGGCAAGTTTAAATGAGGCCGAAACAACATATAACAATTCCTAAGTCCTCACATGCAAATTTCGAAATTGGTCCAGATCTGATTAAACCTTATGTTCAAGTTGTTAAACAGCAAGTTAAAATGCACCAAGATGATCTACACGAGATTCTAGCAAGTTACATATAAAGTTCATTAGATTCGAGCTACGCCTAGAAGATATGAGCAAAACAAGATAAGCATGGCATTGATGCAAAATGCATCCAAACGTCAAGCAAACACCTCAAAACAAGGACGCAAATATGATAATATGAAACTACATGCAAAATCAAGCAAGTTTCATATAGAGCACACTCAAACGGAGCAACGGTTCAACACATACACATGAAACAAGTTATAGCAAAAATCTGTCCAAAAAAGAACTAGGCATATTGCAAGCATCAAAACAACATGCTACAGAATCTTAACATGATAACAAAAGGCATGGACGTGATGTACAGGTAAAGCATTACAAAACATGAACACTGAGCTATCTCCATAAATCACTAGAACATGCTCAAACACACATGGCAAGATTGCAAATAATAATAGCTGCAAAGCTTTAGCGTAAATAACATCAAAGTTGCAATGTTTAGAGCTATCAAACAACATATTACAGAAGTTATCATGGCAAACAAAGGCATGGAATGAATCTACTAAATGCATAGATCAAATGTCCTTAGTGACCATGAACCAAAAAGGATCAAGATATGATGGCACCCATGTAAACATAGAAAGTGATATGACAGATTTATACATGGCAGAACAACAACAAGTAGGCATGTTGGTGAGCTTGAACCACTCACCACAGAGCAAAACATGTCATGGAAAGGCAACCCACAGCAAGAAGACGTGATTATGAAGCTATACATGGCAAGAACAACATCATAGCATACACGGATCAACTACAACAACCTTGGCAAAATTGAATAACATGTAAACAACCTGCCAGGAAACATTTTATAGCAAAAGTAGAGCTTGATTGACTCAAGCTATGGCACTCCATAATTGCACACAAGGGCATGGATGGATAGAGAATAACCATATGTTCAAAACATCCTTACTGAAGTATCTCAAAATAAGCATGGATCTCTCGGTAGCATCAAGTTTACATGGCATAAAAATATCAAGTATAATATGGGCTGAAATCAAGAACATCATGAAGCCTAGTTTGCATGCTTGTGCTAGTCACCACAGAGATCACAAAAATACATGGCATACACCCTGCAAATATGGCATGGCATATTACAAAACACATGTAGACATCAACCTCATAGGATGCACACATCAATCATGGCAAAAATGACAAATGAGCATGTTATAACAGCTAAAGAAGTTAACATCATATAGCACTCTTGCAACAAAGATTCAGGTATCAAGACTAACTCAAATTAATATGATGCAATGGAATGAAATGATGTACTAGTTGAGACGAACAATTTATATATTACACGCACAAAACGGAGCAAGATGCAGCAAGTTATGATGCGATGAAGATGGCATGATTACGCCAAAATACCTGTGGAATTGGTGGAAATTTCACGCTGGGTCGACCGCGGCACGGCTTTTAATGCGGCGGCGGATTCTCACGGAGATCGACCGGAGGGGGGCCGGAGGAGGCGGGAGAGGCGCCGCCGGAGCGGGACGACGAGGGCGGCGAGACGGGCCCATGCCGGGCGGAGATCGGAGAAGCTCGGCAGTCCGAGTCCGCAGCGGCGGCGTTCCGGCCACCGGAGTTGCCGCGCGGGACGGCGTGGCGGACGACGGCGGCAACGCCGGGCGAGGTCGGGACGACGGGCGCTGGAGGAGGCGGGCGAGGCGCGGGCGACGGGCGCCTGGTGGGCGCCTCCTGGCTGGAGGCGGCGCGGCCGGGCGGCGAGCGAGCGCTGCGGGCGAGGCGGCAGACGGCGGCGGAGTCCGGGCGGCGCGGGCGGCCTTTGGACGGCGGCGGCGGGCGGCGAAGCCGGGCCTCATGGGCCGGATCTGGGCCTCTGGTTTCGGGCGGGCGGCGGAGGAGAGAGGGCCGACGTGGATGAGGTGGCGCCCTCTGATTCGCCGAGGGACGCCGGCGGACGTGTCCGGCGCGCGGAGGAAGAAGGAGGCTAGGGTTTGGGGGGAATCATCCGCGAATTTCGGGGGAGAGGGCATATTTATAGATTCTGGGAGCTAGGAGAGTCCAAATGAGGAGCGAGTTACCACGCGATCGTGATCGAACGCATCGAGAGCATGGAGGGGACTTTGCTGGGTTTGGGCCACTTTAGAGGGGTGTTGGGCTGCAAAGAGAAGGGGCTTTTATGTTATCTTGTTAACTGCTGAGTACCAAACGACCTCCAAATGGCACGAACTTGACAGCGGTTCATCGGTGTATACCAAGGCCGCTTGGCAAACCTCGGGCCATTTCGAGAAAGTTTAACACCCACTCACAACGAGAGACAAAAAGGGGGCGCCGGGGAGCATAGGAGTGCCGGATTGCAAAACGGACAACGGGGAAAATGCTCGGATGCATGAGACGTAACACGTATGCAAAATGAAATGCACATGACGATATGATATGAAATGCATATGATGACATGGAAAGTGCAACACGCAAGCAAATGACATGGCAACGACGGCGTAATAACTCGCGTACACTCAAGGCGATCGAATCCGGAGCGCTATAACACTCCTCCACTAACAAGAGATCTCGCCCCGAGATCTTAGGACCGAGACGGAAGAGAAAATGATGAGGTGAAACAGAACTCAAGAGAAGAAGCAAAGAATCGAGAGCACTCGAGAAGAAGGAGGAGCGACGAGAATGGCGAATCGAAGATCACGGAATCAGATAGACTATGAAACCACTCCGTTAGAACGAGATAAGAAACGAATAAGACTAAAAGGATTTAGGCAGCACTCCAACTAAAAACATGGAGGAATAGAACACGAACTTAAGAAGATGGAATGAAACTTGATGAACTCTTGAAGAATGAATTAAATCATGAAGAACCACCATGAAGAACTCCGTAACAAAAAGGATGATGAGATAGAATAAAGGATGAAAGAATAAGATGAGCCTTTGTGTGATTTAGATGGGGGTTCCATTAAATGGCCGAGGAAATTGAACTCCGAAAAGAAAAGATGAAAAGACTTGGAACTAGAATTTATTCACAAGAACAAACTCCGAAGGAAAGGATTACTCACTTGGATGAAATAAGAATAAGATTTATTGTATGCTTATCCTTCATCAAATTAAATTGATGCCAAGCAATGGATTTTGCATACTACTTATTCTTCTTGAAAAAGAGTTGAGAAGTGACATATCGCAAACTTGAGAAGGACTTCATGAACCACCGGTAGGATTGAAAGAATGAATGAATTAATATGATAAACAAGGAAAATAATCTTGAACGAACCACCGTAAGAATTCGGAAATGACTGACGAAAAAGACTGAATCACCGGGAAGAATTAGAAGAACCAATAAGCTAGAGGGGATTTAGATGCAAAAGAACAAAGAGATCATGAGCTGATTAAAGAACACTTGAACGAGGCACCGGAAGAATATTGAGACGAACGAAGGGGCACGGATATAGAATAATTGGAGAACGAATCTGAAAACTTAGAATGAAGAAATCTTCCGAAAAGATGGCCTCCGGATGATCGAGAGAGAAAGCAACTCCTGAAATGCTCCGGATGGATGAAAAGAATTTGCATGACTAGAAACAATTTGATAGCATAACATCGAAGCTAGGACCGCTAATCTTCGAGAGAATGACAAGATTTAGAGGAAAGACTCTTCTTAGGTCTTCAAATGACGACGAGAAACACCACCAAAATTACTGAGATACTCCGAAAAATGAAAAGCTAAGAGGTTGAGCCAACAATGAAATGATTTAAAATTGATCTTAGAAAAGGCATGTGACTGATGGAATCCATTCTACGCCACACTTGAAAAGAATTGGGAATAGCTCCGGGAAATTAAAAGAGTCAGGTAAGATCCTGGGAAAGACCTGTGGGTTAGGGCCCACTGAAGAGAAACACCGTTGGAAAGGATTGTTGAACAGATAGATGATGCACCGGAAGAACTGAAATATTTGACTGAGGTGACAACCTCGAATTGATTCGAACATAGATGGATCTCCGAGATTTCTTGAGCACTCCGGAAGGATAAACCGCGAGAGGCAAACGAAAGGGAAAACATTTGAGCCGAGGAAAGAATACGATCGGCAACGAAAAACTTGAATTGAGTGCACCGGAAAAAAGAAAAAGGGATGAAGAATGACGAACGAGACGAGAATTCACCGGTTGAAATGATTGAGGGAAGACTGAAGAGACTCAGACGAATGAAATTGACGGCCTAATGAGACTCAAACTCCGGAAGAAAAAGGGTGGAGGGCGGAAAACAAAGACAATTTGGAAGGGGAACCGATTAATAACTTGAAAAGAAAGCACCGTTGAAATCATTGAGGAGAGAGAGCAAAACTTCACACGAGTAGGATGGATACTGACACGACTCGCCCGAGAAGAAAAAGGTGGGCGGTGGGAAAAGAAAACAACTAAGGATTGAACTTGGGAAAGGTGAAGAGGCTCAAGTCAACTTGACGAGAAATGCACCGGATGAAAAGAGCTGAGAGCCAACGATCGGAAAACCAACTGCGAGATCCTAAAGAAAATTTTTGAAGGGGAAGAGGAGTAATTCAAAACACCTACGCCCAGATTCCTCACCAGAGCACGTAAGGGCCGAGGAGTAAAAAGAATTCCTATCTGATATAACTAGACCCCGAAACAGTTTTCTTCTAGACTCAACAACGGCCAAACTACACGATCAATCAAGGGGCCTTAGGTTTCGGTCGAGGCTCGATACTAACTTGTCACGCCTAATATGCGACCCTATCCAAAGGAACTCGACGGTCCCACCAAGGATAGACCCGATATTGAAACGCTTTTGTAAGGTGGATATCATTACATCAACATTACATAATACATAGGATACAACCAAGACATACAATGCCACAAGAATACATCAACATCATATATAAGATCAACATCCGACTACGGATGAAACATAAACAGTAAACTCAAACAATATCCACCTGCTAGCCCAGTCAGCCGACTCGAACCTATCCCCGATCAAGAAGAAGCGTAAGAAGAACTCCAAAGTAAGCAAACATCGCCTCCTGGCCATGATCATCGTGATAACCTGTACCGCAATCGATGTTGTAGTAATCAGGAGCCACGAGGACTCAAAGCAATCCCATTACCATGGGTATCAAGACTAGCAAAGCTTAATGGGAAAGGAAGGTAAAGTGGTGAGGTTGCAACAGCGACTAAGCAAGTATGGTGGCTAACATACGCAAATGAGAGCGAGAAGAGAAGCAAAGGAACGGTCGTCAACTAGTAATGATCAAGTAGTGATCCCGAGCCCTACTTACGCCTAATCATAACACGTAAACCGTGTTCTCTCTCGATCAACCCCAAAAGAGACACTCACGGTTACGCATTAATGGTTGGTGTATTTTAGAAGAGTTTACTTCAAGTTTACTACAACCGGATATTAACAAATTCCCATCCGCCACATAACCGCTGGCACGGCTCTCAAAGTTTATACCCAGCAGGGTGTCCTAACTTAGCCCATGATAAGCTTTTATGATCAACGAAGGATATTCTTCTCCCCGAAGACCCGATCAGTCTCGAATCCCAGCTACAGACATTTCGACAAAGAATAAAACAAGACCAGCAAGTCGCCCGGATGTGCCGACAAATCCTGATAGGAGCTGCACATATCTCGTCTCGTGGCACACCGGATGAGCTAGACGCCGGGTTGGCATAAACCCTGATTGCTCAGGGCGCCGGACATCGCCGGTTTGGACCAGCACTGAAGAGAACTGGCCCGGGGCTAAAATAAAGGTGACCTCGGCTCGGAAACCCAAGGGAAAAGGGCATAGGTGAGGCAAATGGTAAAACCAATGTTGGGCCTTGGCTGAAAAGTCTTATTCAAAGCGAATCGTCAAGGGGTCCATAAATCACCCACCGTGTTAGGGACGCAAAATCCGGGAACATAATACCGATATGACGGAAACTAGGGCGGCAAGAGGGAACAAAACACCTGCATAAGGCCGAGCCTTCCACCCTTTACCAAGTATATAGATGCATTAATAATATAAGAGATATTGTGATATCCCAACAAATCCTGCTCACCATGGAGCAATCTTCAACTTCACCTGCAACTAGCAACGCTATAAGAGGGCTGAGCAAAGCGGTAACATAGCCAAACAATGGTTTGCTAGGAAGGGTGTCAAAGGTTAGAGGTTCATGGCAATTTGGGAGGCTTGAGCAGCAAGTGGTAGGTAACGCAAAGATAGCGATAGAACAAGGCAACTAGCATAGCAATGATAGTAATGAGATCCAAGGTGACGGTCATCTTGCCTGAAATCCCGCTAGGAAGAAGAACGAGTCCATGAAGAAGACGAACGGATGAAGCCGAACCAAGCGAGATGAACGAATCCTCACGATCGCAACGAAACAGAACTAACAAGAAGAAGCACACAACATGGTAAACACACCACATATAGACAAGACATGATGCACAACAAGCATGATGCATGACAAGGCTACATGAAGCTACTCATGGCAAGAGATGATGCATGCAAGAGCAACACATCAAGGCAAGTTTAAATGAGGCCGAAACAACATATAACAATTCCGTAAGTCCTCATATGCAAATTTCGAAATTTGTCCAGATCTGTTTAAACCTTATGTTCAAGTTGTTAAACAGCAAGTTAAAATGCACCAAGATGATCTACACGAGATTCTAGTCAAGTTACATATAAAGTTCATTAGATTCGAGCTACGCCTAGAAGATATGAGCAAAACAAGATAAGCATGGCATTGATGCAAAATGCATCCAAACATCAAGCAAACACCTCAAAACAAGGATGCAACATGATAATATGAAACTACATGCAAAATCAAGCAAGTTTCATATAGAGCGACTCAAACGGAGCAACGGTTCAACACATACACATGAAACAAGTTAGCGCAACAATCTGTCCAAAACAAAGAACTAGGCATATTGTAAGCATCAAAACAACATGCTACATAATCTTAACATGATAAAAAGGCATGGACGTGATGTACAGGTAAAGCATTACAAAACATTAACACTGAGCTATCTCCATAAATCACTAGAACATGCTCAAACACACATTGCAAGATTGCAAATAATAACAGTTTCAGGCAGTTTAGCAATAACATCAAAGTTGCAATGTTTAGAGCTATCAAGGAACATATTATGGAACTTATCATGGCAAACAAAGGCATGGAATGAATCTACTAAATGCATAGATCAAATGTCCTTAGTGACCATGAGCCAAAAAGGATCAAGATATGATGGCACCCAAAACATAGCAAGTGATATGACAGATTTATACATGGCAGGAACAACAGTAGGCATGTTGGTGAGCTTGAACCACTCACCACAGAGCAATACATGGCATGGAAAGGCAACCCACAGCAGGAAGACGTGATTATGAAGCTATACATGGCAAGAACAACATCATAGCATACACGGATCAACTACAACAACCTTGGCAAAATTGAATAACATGTAAACAACCTGCCAGGAAATATTTTATAGCAAAAGTAGAGCTTGATTGACTCAAGCTATGGCATTCCATAATTTCACACAAGGGCATGGATGGATAGAGAATAACCATATGTTCAAAACATCCTTACTGAAGTATCTCAAAATAAGCATGGATCTCTCTCGGTAGCATCAAGTTTACATGGCATAAAAATATTAGTAATAGGGCGTAAATCAGAACATCATGAAGCCTAGTTTGCATGCTTGTGCTAGTCACCACAGAGATCACAAAATACATGGCATACACCCTTTAAATATGGCATGGCATATTACAAAACACATGTAGACATAAACCTCATAGGATGCACACATCAATCATGGCAAAATGACAAATGAGCATGTTATAACAGCTTCAGAAAGTTAACATCATATAGCACTCTTGCAACAAAGATTCAGGCATCAAGACGAACTCAAATTAATATGATGCAATGGAATGAAATGATGTACTCAAGGAGGCTAACAATTTGATATATCACACGCACGAACGGAGCAGAGCAACAAGTTATGATGCGATGAAGATGGCATGATTACGCCAAAATACCAGGGACTTTGTGGAAATTTCACTCGCCGGCCGACCGCTGCACGGCTGGAGCGGGCGCGGATCTCGCCGGAGATCGACCGGAGGGAGGCCGAGGAGGCGGGGAGAGAGCGCCGGCCGAGCGGGACGACGAGGGCGGCGGAGATGTGCCCGCCGGGCGGAGGATGGAGAAGTTCGCAGGCCGAGTCCGCGAAGCGGTGGCGGTCGGCCGCCGGAGTTGCTGCCGGGCGGACGGCGGGCGACGACGGCGGTAAACGCCGGGCGCAGGTCGGGACGACTGGCGCGGGAGGAGGGGGCGGAGGCGCACACGGGCGCTGCTGGGCGCCCCTGCTGGCCGGGAGGCGGCGCTGCCGGCGGCGAAGCGAGCGCGGGCGAGGCGGCAGACGGGCGGCGGAGTCCGGGCGGCGGCTGCTCGGACGGCGCGGCGGGCGGCGGCATGGCCTGGCGGGTTCTGGCGGCGGCGGAGGAGAGAGAGGCGGCGGATGAGGTGGCGCTCTCGATTCGGGCCGAGGACGGCGGCGGACGGTCCGGCGCGTCATGACGGTCCGCGCGCTGGAGGAAGAAGGAGGCTAGGGTTTGGGGGAATCATCCGCCAATTTCGGGGAGAGGGCATTTATAGATTCGGGAGCTAGGAGAGTCCAAATGAGGAGCGAGTTACCACACGATCGTGATCGAACGATCGAGAGCATGGAGGGACTTTGCTGGGTTTTGGGCCACTTTAGAGGGGGTGTTGGGCTGCAAAGAGAAGGGGCTTTTATGTTACATTCGTTAACTGTTGAGTACCAAACGACCTCCAAATGGCACGAACTTGACAAAGCGGTTCACTGTGGTATACCAAGGCCGCTGGCAAACCTTTGGGCCATTTCGAGAAAGTTTAACACCCACTCACAACGAGACAAAAAGGGGCGCCGGGAGCATAGAGTGCCGGATTGCAAAACGGACAACGAGGAAAATGCTCGATGCATGAGACGAACACGATGCAAAATGAAATGCACATGACGACATGATATGAAATGCATATGATGACATGGAAAGTGCAACACGCAAGCAAATGACATGGCAACGACGGGCGAATAACTCGCGCACACCGGGCGATCGAATCCGGGGCGTTACACTAGGTCTGCTCACCGGCCACGACGCGAAACGCAGGAGTTCCCGGGAGATGGCCCATGACCCCGGGTGTTGGGGAACGAGTAATTTCAAAATTTTCCTACGAACACGCAAGACCATGGTGATGGCATAGCAACGAGAGGGAGAGTATCCACCCACGCCTCTGAGACCTAAAGCGGAAGCGCGATAACAACGCTGTTGATGTAGTCGACGCCTTCACGATCCGACCGATCCAAGCACCGAACGACGGCACCTCCGGAAGTTCCGCACACGCTCAGCTCGATGACGATCCCCTGACCGATCCAAAGAAAGTGTCGGGATGAGTTCCACAAGACGACAAGTGCAGGACGATGTTGATGCTCCACCGACGCAGGGCTTCGCTTAAGCTCCGCGACGATATGACTTCTCCCGCGCAGGGCTTCTCCCAAGCTCCGACGATATGACCGAAGTGGAATATGGTGGAAGGGGCACCGCACACGGCTAAGGCAAGATCCGTAGATCAACTTGTGTGTCTTGGGGTGCCCCTCAGCCTCAGATATAAAGGAGACAAGGGGAGGTGGTCGCCCCATAGGAGGCGCATCAAGGAGGAGTCCTACTCCCACCGGGAGTAGGACTCCCCCTTCCTAGTTGGACTAGGTTTGGAGGGAGGAAGGGGAAGGCGCCGCCCTTCCTTGTCCTATCTCGGACCAGAGGGGAGAAGGCGAGCCCACCTTGGGCTGCCCTTCCTTTCTCCCATGGCCCATTAAGGCCCATTGACCTCCCGGGGTTCCGTAACCTCCTTGCATCTCTAAGAAACCCGATTTCACCCGAACATTTCCGATGTCCAAATGTAGGCTTCCAATATATCAATCTTTATGTCTCGACCATTTCGAGACCTCGTCATGTCCGTGATCACATCCGACTCCAACAACCTTCGTGCATCAATACTTATAAACTCATTATGAACTGCCATCAAACGCTTGCAAGGGACCCTACGGGTTCGAGAACTATGTAGACATGACCTAGAACCATTCTCGTTAATAACCAATAGCGGAACCTGGATGCCCATATTGGTTCCTACATATTCTACGAAGATCTTTATCGGTCAAACCGCATAATGACATACGTTGTTCCCTTTGTCATCGGTATGTTACTTACCCGAGATTCGATCGTCGGTATCCAATACCTAGTTCAATCTCGCTATCGGTAAGTCTCTTTACTCGTTCGTAATACATCATCTCACAACTAACTCATTAGTTGTAATGCTTGCAAGGCTTAAGTGATGTGCATTACCGAGAAGGCCTGAGATACCTCTCGACAATCGGAGTGACAAAACCTAATCTCAAATACGCCTAACCCAACAAGTACCTTTTGGAGACACCTGTAGTACTCCTTTATAATCACCCAAATATGCTAGACGCTTGGTAGTATCCAAAGTGTTCTCCGTAAACGGGAGTTGCATAAT
>JAHIAM010002522.1:0-40205 GCA_021605205.1 Aegilops longissima | reverse complement strand
CCCTCCCAACCACAAGGGACCCGTCCCATAGGTGTTCGTGGGCCACGATCAGCTTCCCCGACATCTTGGCGCGCTGTAGGCGCGAGGCTGTGTGAACTTGATCCAAATGGGTCACACGAGCAACTTCATCATCATCTTCATCAACATGGCACCAAGAAGAAGTCTTCGCAGCAGCAGAGCCGTCTGCCGTTAACCCACCACCACCGAGCTGACGGGTGGTGGGGAAGACGCCAAGTGAGGAACGGGCGCTGCCGAGAGAGCCCACGACGCCGCCAGTCCAAAGACAAGGCGCGGCGCAGCGCCGGGCGTCTCGAATCCGCACCGCTGCCCTTCTCAGAGGCGCTGGGACCGACAGCGCCATGATGCTCGCAGCACCATACGCCGCGATCAAGGCCAAGCCGAGGATCTCGAGGCCTCAAGACCCGCAGATGCGCCGCCAAAGATGCCGGGTATTTAGCGGAGTGCGGTCGCCATGGATGCTGCTCCTCCTAACTTGGTTAGGAGTCCGGCACATCCTGCTCGCCTCCGCACGCCATTGCTACCCATCTGTTGGGGAACGCTGCAGAAAATTAAAATTTTTCCTACGGTTTCACCAAGATCCATCTATGAGTTCTACCATGCAACGAGTAACGAGAGAGAGTTTGCATCTACATACCACTTGTAGATCGAATACGGAAGCTGCTCTTGAGAGTGGTGATGACGAAGACGCTCCCAACGTGATTCCGATCACCGATGACCAAAGTACTGAAGGACAGCACCTCCGTTCAACACACGACGGACGATGGCGCCTCCTCCGCCTTGATCCAGCAAGAGAGAAGGAGAGGTTGAAGAAGACAATCCCAATGGCAGCACGACGGCGGCAGTGCAGCTGGTACGGTAGTTCTCCCAAGAGGCTTCGCCAAGCTTATGGAGAAAGAGAGGTGTTGGGAGGAGGGGGCTGCGCCACAACTGTGTTGGCAGCCCTCCCCCACCCCTCTATTTATAGGAGGAGAGGGTCAAGGGGGCCGCCTCTAGGGCAAACCCTAGGGGGGGCGGCGGCCAAGGGAGGAGGGAGAGGGTGGCTTGCCCCAAGCCAGGGGGCGCCTTTAGGCTCTCCTCCCCAAACCCTAGGCGATGGGCTCAGGTGGGAGGCGCACCCAGCCCACCAGGCTGGTTCCCTCCCACTTAGCCCATGTGGCCCCCCGGAGAGGTGGCCCTCCCGTGGACCTCCGAACCTCCCCTGGCCCCTGAGATTTTACCAGATACCACCAAACTTCCCTGAGTCCGCTTAACCACTTTCCATATATAAATCTTTACCTCCGACCATTCCGAACTCCTCGTGACGTCCGGGATCTCATCCGGACTCAACAACATTCGTAATC
Organism: Aegilops longissima; assembly: GCA_021605205.1. NCBI lineage: Eukaryota > Viridiplantae > Streptophyta > Magnoliopsida > Poales > Poaceae > Aegilops > Aegilops longissima. Next base: position 38,844 of record JAHIAM010002522.1, on the reverse strand, counting down.
ACATACTTGTCTTCCTATTAACCCTAGGCCACCGAACCTTATGTGTAGACCCACGGTTCGGGAGACATGCGCATATGACCGAGACTACCTCAAGTCAATAACCAACAGCGGATCTGGATACCCATGTTGGCTCCTACATGCTCCTCGATGTTGTCATCGGATGAACCACGATGTCAAGGGTTCAAGCAACCCCAGATTCTATTCCCTTTGTCGACGGTATGTTACTTGCCCGAGACTCGATCGCCGGTATCCCAATACCGTTAGTCTCAAGCATCGCAAGTCACTTTACTTGCACCGAATGCATGATCCCGTGACTGCACACTTGGTCACTTTGAGCTCATTATGATGATGCATTACCGAGTGGGCCCAAGTGATACCTCTCCGCCATACGGAGTGACAAATCCCAGCCTCGATCCGTGTCAACCCAATGGTCACTTTCGAGATACCGTAGTGCACCTTTATAGTCACCCAGCTTACGCCAGACGCTTGATACACCCAAAGCACTCCTACGGTATCCGGAATTGCACGATCTCATGGTCTAAGGAAGAGATACTTGACATTGGAAAAGCTCTAGCAAAACGAACTACACGATCTTGTGCTATGCTTAGGATTGTCTTGTCCATCACGCCATTCTCCTAATGACGTGATCCCGCTGTCAATGACATCCGATGTCCATAGTCGAAACCATGACTATCTCTGCTGACCAACGAGCTAGTCAACTAGAGGCTTACTAGGACGACAGTAGTCTATGTATTCACACGTATTACGATTTCCTGATAATACGCTTATAGCATGAATAAAAGACAATTATCATGAACAAGGAAATATAATAATAATGCTTTTATTATTGCCTCTAGGGCATATTTCCAACAGTCTCCCACTTGCACTAGAGTCAATAATCTAGTTTACATTGTGATGAATCGAACACCCATAGAGTTCTCGTGTTGATCATGTTTTGCTCATGAAGAGAGTTTAGTCAACGGATCTGCGATATTCAGATCCGTATGCACTTTACAAATTTCTATGTCTCCATTCTCAACATTTTCACGGATGGAGTTGAAGCGACGCTTGATGTGCCTGGTCTTCTTGTGAAACCTGGGCCTTGGCAAGGGCAATAGCTCCAGTGTTGTCACAGAAGAGTTTGATCGGCCCCGACGCATTGGGTATGACTCCTAGGTCGGTGATGAACTCCTTCACCCAAATTGCTTCATGCGCTGCCTCCGAGGCTGCCATGTACTCCGCTTCACATGTAGATCCCGCCACGACGCTTCGCTTGCAGCTGCACCAGCCATCGCTCCACCATTCAACATATACACGATCCGTTTGTGACTTAGAGTCATTCAGATCTGTGTCGGCTTAGCGCCGACGTAACCTGCTACGATTTAGCTCTTCGTCACCTCCATAAACGAGAAACATGTCCTTTGTCCTTTCGTGTACTTCAGATATTCTTGACCGCTGTCCAAAGGTTCCTTGTCGGGATTACTTTGGTACCTTCCTACCAAACTTACGGCAAGGTTTACATCAGGTCCGTACACAAGATGGCATACATAATAGATCCTATGGCTGAGGCATAGGGATGACACTCATCTCTTCTTTATCTTTTGTCGTGGTCGGGCATTGAGCTGAGCTCAATCTCACACCTTGCAAAACAGGCAAGAACCCTTCTTGACTGATCCATTTTGAACTTCTTCAAAATCTTATCAAGGTATGTGCTTTGTGAAAGACCTATGAGGCGCCTTGATCTATCTCTATAGATCTTGATGCCTAATATATAAGCAGCTTCTCCAAGGTCCTTCATTGAAAAACACTTATTCAAGTAGGCCTTAATGTTGTCCAAGAATTCTATATCATTTCCCATCGAAGTATGTCATCTACATATAATATGAGAAATGCCACAGAGCTCCCACTCACTTTCTTGTAAACGCAGGCTTCTCCATAAGTCTCAAGATAAACCCAAACGCTTTGATCATCTCATCAAAGCGTAATGTTCCAACTCCGAGATGCTTGCACCAGCCCATAAATGGATCGCTTGAGCTTGCATACTTTGTCAAGATTCTTAGGATCGACAAAACCTTCTCGCTGTATCATATACATCTCTTCCTTAAGATAGCCGCTATGAACGCTGTTTTGACGTCCATCTGCCATATCTCATAATCATAGTATGCAATTGCTAACATGATTCGGACGGACTTAAGCTTCGCCACGGAGAGAAAGTCTCATCGTAGTCAATCCCTTGAACTTGCCGATAACCCTTAGCGACAAGTCGAGCTTTATAGATGGTGACATTACCATCCGCCCCGCTTTCTTCTTAAAGATCCATTTGTTTTCTATCGCCACGATCATCGGGCAAGTCACCAAAGTCCACACTTTGTTTTCATACATGGATTCTATCTCGACTTCATGGCTTCTAGCCATTTGTTGGAATCGGCCCGCCATCGCTTCTTCATAGTTCAAGGTTCATTGTTGTCTAACAACATGATTTCCGTGATGTGGTTGCCGCATCACTGGTGCGGAACGTGTCCTAGTGGACCCACGGTTCAGAGCAACTTGATCCGGTACCTTGATCATCATCATGAATTTCTCTTCGCTGGTGTAGGCACCACAGAACATTTTCCCGAGCTGCACTACTTTCCTGCTCAAGAGGTAGTACTTCATCGAAGTTCTACTTTCCTCCCACTTACTTCTTTCGAGAGAAACTCTTTTCCGTAAAGATTCCGCTCTTGGCAACAAAGATCTTGCCTCGGATCTTATAGAAGGTATACCCTACGGTTTCTTTAGGGTATCCTATGAAGACGATTTTCCGACTTGGGTTCGAGCTTTTCAGTTGAAGTTTCTTGACATAAGCATCGATCCCCAAACTTTTAGAAACGATACCTTAGGTTTCTTCCCAAACCATAATTCATACGGTGTCGCCTCAACGGACTTAGACGGTGCCCTATTTAAAGTGAATGTAGCTGTCTCTAGAGCGATCCCCAAAATGATAGCGTAAATCAAGAAGAGACATCATAGACCGCACTATATCCAATAGAGTGCGACACGACGCTCGACACACCATTACCGAGGTGTTCCAGCGGCGTTAGTTGTGAAACGATTCCACATTTTCTTAAGTGTATACCAAATTCGTGACTTAAATATTCTCCTCCACGATCCGATCGAAGAATTTTATCTTTCGTCACGTTGATTCTCTACTTCATTCTGAAATTCTTTGAACTTTTCAAAGGTCTCAGACTTGTGTTTCATCAAGTAGACATACCCATATCTACTCAAGTCATCTCGTGAGAGTGAGAACATAACGATATCCTCCGCGAGCCTCAACGCCATTGGACCGCACACATCGGTATGTATGATTTCCAACAAGTTGGTTGCTCGCCCATTGTTCCGTAGAATGGAGTCTTGGTCATCTTGCCCATGAGGCATGGTTCGCATGTGTCAAATGATTCATAATCAAGAGACTCCAAAAGTCCATCAAGATGGAGCTTCTTCATGCGCTTGACACCAATGTGACCATATGCAGTACACAAGTATGTGGGACTATCGTTATCAACTTTACATCTTTTGGTATTCACGCTATGAACATGTGTAATACTACGCCGAGATTCATTAAGAATAAACCATTGACCATCGGAGCATGACCATAAAACATATCTCTCATATAAATAGAACAACCATTATTCTCGGATTTAAATGAGTAGCCATCTCGCATTAAACGAGATCCAGATACAATATTCATGCTCAAACTTGGCACCAAATAACAATTATTAAGGTTCATAACTAATCCTGTGGGTAAATGAAGAGGTAGCGTCGACGGCGATCACATCGACTCGAACCATTCCCGACGCCAAGATCGTCACCTCGCCCTTCGCCAGCCTCCGCTTATTCCGCAGCTCCCGCCAGGAGTTACAAATATGAGCAACGGCACCGTATCAAATACCCAGTGAGTTACTACGACATCGGTAAGGTACACATCAATTACATGTATATCAAATATACCTTTGGTGTTGCCGGCCTTCTTATCCGCTAAGTATTTGGGGCAGCCCGCCCAAAGGACCTTCCCTTGCAATAAAAGCACTCGGCCTCGTGCTTGGGTCCATTCTTTGACTTCTTCCCGCAACTTGCTTACCGGCGCGCAATCTCCTTGCCGCCCTTCTTGAAGTTCTTCTTGCCCTTGCCCTTCTTAAACTTAGTGGTCTTATTGACCATCAACACTTGATGTTCTTTCTGATTTCAACCTCGGCTGACTTCAAGATAGAGAACACTTCAGAATGGTCTTTACCATCCCCTCGCATGTTGTAGTTCATCACAAAGCTCTTGTAGCTTGGTGGAGCGATCGAGGATTCTCACAATGACCGCCTCATCGTGGAGGTTAATATTCACCGGGTCATACGGTTGTGCAACCTGCATATCTTCGTAATGTGTTCACCGACGTAACTGTTTTCTCCATCTTACAACTATAGAACTTGTCGGAGATGTCATATCTCTCGACCCGGCGTGAGCTTGGAAAACAAGTTTCAGCTCTTCAACATCTCATATGCTCCGTGATGCTCAAAACGCTTTTGGAGCCCCGGTTCTAAGTCGTAAAGCATGCCGCACCGAACGAGGGAGTAATCATCAAGACGAGACTGCCAAGCATTCATAATGTCTTGGTTCTTCGACGGAGCTTCACCTAGCGGTCCTTCTAGGACGATTGTTTCCCGGCAGCTATGAGGATGATCTCGTGTTCCGGACCCAGTCCGAGATAGTTGCTGCCGCCATCTTTCAGCTTGGTTTTCTAGGAACGCTGAAGTTCAAGTTGACATGAGCGCTGGCCATTTGATCTACAAGACATATCATTCAAAAGTTTTAGACTAAGTTCATGATAATTAAGTTCATCTAATCAAATTATTAATGAACTCCCACTCAGATTAGACATCCTCTAGTCATCTAAGTGATACACGATCCGAGTCGACTAGGCCGTGGTCCGATCATCACGTGAGACGGACTAGTCATCGCCGGTGAACATTCTCATGTTGATCGATCTTCCATACGACTCGTGTTCGACCTTTCGGCTCCGTGTTCCGAGGCCATGTCTGTACATGCTAGGCTCGCCAAGTTTAACCCTAAGTGTTTTGCGTGTAAATCTGTCTTACACCCGCTGTATGTGAACGTAAGAATCCATCACACCCGATCATCACGTGGTGCTTAGAAGCCATTTAACCAGTAGCAACGGTGCACGCTTAGGGAGAACACTTCTTGAAATTGTTCTAAGGGATCATCTTATTTACTACCGCTGCTCTAAGTAAACAAGATGTATAAGCATAATAAACATCACATGCAATTATATAGTAGTGACATGATATGGCCAATATCATAAAACTCCATTGATCTCCATCTTCGGGCTCCATGATCATCTTGTCACCGCATGGCACCATGATCTCCATCATCATGATCTCCATCATCGTGTTTCCATGAAGTTGTCACGCCAACGACTACTTTACTACTATGGCTAACGCGCTTAGCAATGAAGTAAAGTAAGTTACATGATGCTCTTCAATGACACGCAGGTCATACAAAATAAAGACAACTCCTATGGTTCTCGCCGTTGTCATACTCATCGACATGCAAGTCGTGATTCCTATTACAAGAACATGATCTCATACATCACAATATATCATCATTCATCACAACTTGGCCATATCACGTCACATGACAATTGCTGCAAAAACAAGTTAGACGCCCTCAATTGTTGTTGCATCTTTACGTGGCTGCAATTGGGTTCTAGCAAGAACGCTTTTCTTACTACTTAATAACCACAACGTGATCTTGTCAACTTCTATTTACCCTTCATAAGGACCCTGTTCATCGAATCCGCCTCCCACTAAAGTAGGAGAGACAGACACCCGCCAGCCACCTTATGCAACTAGTGCATGTTAGTCGGTGGAACCGGTCTCACGAAGAGTACGTAAGGTTGGTCCGGCCGCTTCATCCCACAATACCGCCGGAAGCAAGAAACAACTAGTAACGGCAAGTAAGTTGACAAGATCCACGCCCACAACAAAATTGTGTTCTACTCGCAAAGAGAACTACGACAGACCTAGCTCATGATGCCACTGCTGGGGAACGCTGCAGAAAATTAAAATTTTCCTACGGTTTCACCAAGATCCATCTATGAGTTCTACCATGCAACGAGTAACTAGAGAGAGTTTGCATCTACATACCACTTGTAGATCGAATACGGAAGCGCTTTGAGAGTGGTGATGACGAAGACGCTCCCAACGTGATTCCGATCACCGATGACCAAAGTACTGAAGGACAGCACTCCGTGTTCAACACACGACGGATTTATGGCGCGCCTCCGCCTTGATCCAGCAAGAGAGAAGGAGAGGTTGAAGAAGACATCCCAATGGCAGCACGACGGCGTGGTGCAGCTGGTACGGTAGTTCTCCCAGGGCTTCGCCAAGCTATGTGAGAAAGAGAGGTGTTGGGAGGGAGGGCTGCGCCACAACTGTGTTGGCAGCCCTCCCCCACCCCTCTATTTATAGGAGGAGAGGGTCAAGGGGGCCGCCCTCAGGGCAAACCCTAGGGGGCGGCGGCCAAGGGAGGAGGGGAGGAGGTGGCTTGCCCCAAGCCAGGGGGCGCCTTTAGGCTCTCCTCCCCCAAACCCTAGGCGCATGGGCTCAGGTGGAGGCGCACCCAGCCCACCAGGCTGGTTCCCTCCCACTTAGCCCATGTGGCCCCCGGGAGAGGTGGCCCTCCTGTGGACCTCCGAACCTCCTGGGGCCCTGCATTTTACCCAGATACCACCAAACTTCCCGAGTCCGCTTAACCACTTTCCATATATAAATCTTTACCTCCGACCATTCCGAACTCCTCGTGACGTCCGGGATCTCATCCGGACTCAACAACATTCGTAATCACATACTTGTCTTCCTATTAACCCTAGCGCCACCGAACCTTATGTGTAGACCCACGGTTCGGGAGACATGCGCATATGACCGAGACTACCTCAAGTCAATAACCAACAGCGGATCTGATACCCATGTTGGCTCCTACATGCTCCTCGATGTTGTCATCGGATGAACCACGATGTCAAGGGTTCAAGCAACCCAGATTCTATTCCCTTTGTCGACGGTATGTTACTTGCCCGAGACTCGATCGTCGGTATCCCAATACCTCGTTAGTCTCAAGCATCGCAAGTCACTTTACTGCATCAGAATGCATGATCCCGTGACCGCACACTTGGTCACTTTGAGCTCATTATGATGATGCATTACCGAAAGGGCCCAGTGATACCTCTCCGCCATACGGAGGACAAATCCCGCCTCGATCCGTGTCAACCCAATGGTCACTTTCGAGATACCAGTAGTGCACCTTTATAGTCACCCAGCCACGCCAGGACGCTTGATACACCCAAAGCACTCCTACGGTATCCGGAATTGCACGATCTCATGGTCTAAGGAAGAGATACTTGACATTGGAAAAGCTCTAGCAAAACGAACTACACGATCTTGTGCTATGCTTAGGATTGTCTCATCCATCACGCCATTCTCCTAATGACGTGATCCCGCTTGTCAATGACATCCGATGTCCATAGTCGAAACCATGACTATCTCGTCAACCAACGAGCTAGTCAACTAGAGGCTTACTAGGACGATTGTAGTCTATGTATTCACACGTATTACGATTTCCTGATAATACAGCTTATAGCATGAATAAAAGACAATTATCATGAACAAGGAAATATAATAATAATGCTTTTATTATTGCCTCTAGGGCATATTTCCAACACCCACCACTCCAGCAGGTTTGGCTTCCATGCAGAGCTCACCTACTTTAGACTACCCTCCAACGGGCCGACAAGGTCGCATTTAATGGAGGGCCACAATCCGTAGTCTCATCGGCTTTGCTAACGGCGACGCTCAAGGGCAACCAACTACGCCCTTGCCACGGCGAGGCGATAAGGCGCGAGCCGATGGCGACGAGACCTGCGGGGTGACACCACCATGCACTCCCTTCCCGAAGGCCAAGATCACCAGCCTCCGGATCCACATCGACAGCGACTCCACCGCATCGCCGGGATCCACGAGCTCGCCGTGATCAGCGCCAAGTTCTTAAGGAACGACAAGAAGAAGACGCCGACCCGATCGAGCGCCAAGAGAAGCGCCAAGGCCAATCCGACCAGCGCCACTGGGCCCATCTGTCGATATGCATGCGCCAGGGGAACCAGCGACTTGTCAGACGCTGTAGGTTGCCCTGCATTCACCCGTGAGCTGCGGCAAGTCCAAAGGGGTCTGACAAGAAAAACTTCAAGCCAGATGTGCCAGAGAAGTATGATGGCAGGACACACCCATCGGAGTTCCTCAAAGATCTACACCATCGCGTGCAAGCTGGGGGGACGAGACGACAAGATCCTTGCCAAGTACTTCCTCCGTGCTCAAGCCAAACGCCGATCTTGGCTCATGCACTTGCCGGACAGCTCCATATCCTTCTGGCAGATCTGTACATCAGCTTTGTTGGCGCTTTCACAGCGCCACAAGCCTCATGGCCGTGAGAGTGACCTTCACCTACTTTCCCGTAAGGAAGGAGAGTCCCCACAAATTCATCCAGAGATTCAGCCAGTGCACTACAACATCCCACGCCCCACCCTGCTGGGTGATCAGCTGCTCCATCGTAACGAGCGGAACCGCAGGATGAGGGAGGAGATGGCGATGTGCAAGTAAAAGACGCCACGAGCTCTACGCCGCCGACAAGTGTGCACGTGTCAAGAAGGGAGGAGGCCTCGAGAGAATGTTGAAGCTCGACCGACAAGGAGGAGACCGCCTGCAAGGAAGAGCCGGCGGCGAACAATGTAAGGAAGAAGAACAAAGAGGTACTAGTTGTCGAAAGCAGTCCGCAACGGAGGTGGCGCCGCAAGGCTAAAACTGGTGGCTCCGCAAGGAGGTTGTCACGACACCGACCGCCAAGCCGTGGCGGCCGCACGACAAGGTGACAGCTCCAACAAGCAAGATCGCAAGATTCACCGCACTAAGGGCCACGACCTCCGTAGCTGCAAGAAAGTCGAGCAGCTTGTTGAACCGCGTATGCGTAATACGAGCAGCGTAGACAAGGAGAAGGCCCAGAAGGTGCGGGGCAGCTAGCAAGAAGAGATCCGCCGGGAGGGCGCCGTGGCAGCAAAACAGCGGCAAGGAGACATACCTCCCCGAGGCCGCGATAAGGACGAAGACGATGATGATGATGAAGATATGGAGGAAGACGGTTGATGAGCAGGAGTTTCAGAGGCAACAGAGGTTCTCTCGCATTCCTCGCACCGCCAACTCAAGCAAAGGATGCGAGAGGTTAATGCAGCAGAACCATCCGTGGAGTCGCAAGAAACCTCTCAAGTGGTCCAGACGCCCATCATCTTTGACATTGAGGACCACCCTGATCGCATAATCTGCGGTCGGGTGCTTGCCGATGTTGGTCTCACCAACTATCCGCAACCTCAAAGTCACCAAGATGTTGGTTGACGGCGGGCCGGCCGAACCTGATCTCCTCTCGCAGTTGCTCCATAAGCTTCATATCCTTGACAACAGCTCAAGAGACCGGCACTTTCCAAGGAATCAACCCAGAAGGAGCAAGCCGAAAGGGAAGATCACATTGCCGGTAACATTTGGCGTTGAGTTAAATTTCAGGATTGAGAGGGTCACATTCGACGTTGCCGATTTCCCATTGCTTCTCACAATGGGATACTTGGTCAGCCCAAAGACTCGCCAAGTTCATGGCAGCCTCTCATTATGCCTACAACCTACTAAGATGCCCGCCCGATAAGCATCATTTCTGTTCATGGCGATGAAGAAGGATGCGCTTATCTCGCACCGACAAAATTTACCGGATGCAGCTACCAAGCGACAGATAGCAAACCACTTGTCAGCTGAAGCTCCCGGGAAGAAGAAACCACCTTGTCCGCAAGAGTTCTGATGCCCACTCCGCAAGCGCATCTCTTCGAGTGCTGCGCCACCGCCGAGGACGCACCATCGAACTCCACCGCAAGTACAAGAAGATGATGGCAGCCCCGCCAAGACCAAGAAGGTGCCCGCTAAGGAGGACAGACGGTGGTACCTTCACCATCGCGCCATGCTTGACCCTAAATAGGAAGGCGAAGCTCGCTGCTTCTCTCAAGGGCGTAATGTCGATGTGTTTGCATGGCAACCATCCGACGTCCCCGATGTTCCTGTGAAAGTAATTGAGCACCACCTAGCTGTCTGTCCTCACGCTGCGGCCCTGGCCAAGCAAAAAGTTAGGAAACAAAAAGGAGCGCCAAGAATTCATAGCGTAAGAAATCAAGAAGTTGGAAGCAGCAGGCCTTGTCGAGGAGTGCTCCATCCCACGTGGTTGGCCAATCCGTAGTTGTATCGCAAGGCTAATGGGAAATGGAGACTTTGTATTGACTTCACAGATGTTAATAAAGCTTGTCCCAAAGACCCATTTCCTTGCCACAGATAGACCAGATTTTGACTCCACACTGGATGTGATTTGCTTTCATTTCTTGATGCATATTCAGGATATCATCAGATTTTCATGGCAGAGGAGGATGAAGAGAAACCGCATTCATTACACCATGTGGCACTTATCGTTTCATACGGATGCCCTTCGGTTTGAAGAATGTCTGGTTCACGACGCTTTTGAGCCCCAAATGCACGTAAATGTAGAAGCCTACATGGATGATATAGTGGTCAAGAGCAAGGACAAAGCAACTCGTTCAAGATTTGATGAGACTTTGCAAATCTGCGCAAGATCAACCTCAAGCTCAACCCCGAGATGTGCGTGTTTGGAGTCCTTCCGCAAGCTTCGGTTCTTTGTGTCTCAACGGGAATTGAAGCCAATCCGACAAGATCAAGGCCATTGAGCAGATTGAAGCACCGGCGCCCAAGGATGTAAGAAGGCTTGCCGGCTGCGGGCTGCTCTCAAGAGGTTTATCTCTAAGTTCTGTTGAGGCTACCGCCATTTTTCAAGATTTTGAAAAGGCAGTCCAATGAAATGGACTCGGCGGAGGCTGCGCCGCAGACTTGAAGAGGTACTTGTCCTCCACTCCAATACTTGTCGCACCTAGGCCACAAGAGAAGTTGTTGTTGTATATAGCGGCAACCAATCAAGTGGTTAGTGCTGCGCCAAGAGCGGAGAGGGAGGCGGATGATGAGCCGACAACCAAGGCAGATGCATCCAGAGACAAGGTGGGGCTTCGCCACAAGCTCGTCCCGATAAGGACGGATCTGCGCAGGATTGCGATAAGATACGTAAAGGATGGTGCAGCGCCTCGGTCTACTTTTGTCGGCCCCTTCGCAGGGGCTAGGTCAAGGTACTCCGGCAGTGTGTTGTTGCCGCCTCCTCATGGCCTCGAGAAAGCTGCGCCATTACTTCCAAGCACATGAGATAACAGCTTGTCACCACTTTCCGCTGAAGAGGATATTGCAAAATCCGAAGCAACAGCATGGATTGTTGAGTGGCATCGAACTGTCAAGCTTTGGCCTCAAGTTTGAAAGCACTTCAACTATCCAAAGCAGAGCATTGGCAGAGTTTATAGCAGAATGGACGCCAACGCAGATGAAGAAATTCCAAAGACGAGCATCCCCGCCAAGGAAGCAAGTAAAGAGTGGCTGATGTACTTTGATGGTGCCTTCTCGCTGCAGCGCCGGTGCCGGGCAAGCGCTTATCGCACCCACCGGAGAGCACCTCAAGTACATAGTCCAAATGCACTTTCCCAAGGAACAAGCAACAAACAATACCGCAGAGTATGAAGGTTTGCTTGCCGCCTAATAATTGCAAAGTGGACCTTGGGATCAAGAAGCTTATCGTCGTGGTGACTCGCAGCTTGTCGTCCGCCAAGTAAACAAAGATTATCGAGTCCATTGATGGAAGCCTACGTTGATGAAGTGAGAAAGCTAGAAGAGCACTTTGAAGGTGTGCAAATGGAACATGTTCCAAGAGCTCAAAATGATATTGCCGATGGCCTTTCAAAGTGTGTCTGCACTCAAGTTACCTCGTGGAACCAGGAATTTTGTGCTCAAGTTGACTCAACCAACCGTAACACCATCAATCAAGTGTAACAAGAAGAGGAAGTTGGTTTCGGTGACTACCTTCCGCAGAGCTCCCCAAGCCGCCGCCAAGAAGGTCCCCAAAATCAACGCAAATATCGCCGAGGAGTAGTCTGCCCGGCAAGCCCTAGGGTTTGTTTCTTAGCTGAAGCGCACGCCCCGACAAGTTTTGCTCCGCAAGCTTGCCGGGATCATCAAGCTCCGGCAGAATCGCAGTGTTCTTGCCGTGGAAGCTGATGTTCCCATAGCGGCAGATATGCCTTTAGTCCTTGTTGTCGAGCCGCAGTTCCAACATGGGCACAGAGATCGCCCATTTCCTTCTGACAGAGAACTTCCCAAGAGCAAGAAGAAGCGGAAAGAGTAGCCCAGCAAATAGCTATGTACCAGTTTGTTGACAACATCCTGCATGTAAGAAGACTCAACGGTGTGAAATTAAAGTGTATTTGCCGGAAGATGGACAGAAGTTGTTGGCAGAGATACATGGAGCCATATGTGGTCACCACATTGGCAAGAGCACTTGCCGCAAAGCTTTCCGAAGGTTTCTTCTCGCCGAAGCCTTCCAGATGCAACCGCACAAGTAACCAAGTGTGAAGCGTGCTGGCCCATTCAAAACAGATACACCAACCAGCTCAAGCTCTCCAGACGATCCCTTTATCCCGCCATTTTCGGTCTGGGGTCGACATCCTCGGCCCTTCCCCGAAAGGTCGGGGCTTTGAGTACTTGTACGTCGTGAATCGACAAGTTCACAAAGTGGCCGAAGTGGAAGCAAAGTGAGGAAGGTGACAGACACCAACAAATAAGTTCTTCAGTCAATTGTTTGCCGCTTTGGGATTCCTAACAGATTATCACCGATAACGGCAATACGTTCACGAGCCGCACCTTCATGCAAGACGCCCAAGATCTTGGCGCCAAGATCTGCTTGAAGGAAATATGCCCTAGAGGCAATAATAAAGTTATTATTTATTTCTTATATCATGATAAATGTTTATTATTCATGCTAGAATTGTATTAACCGGAAACATAATACATGTGTGAATACATAGACAAACAGATAGTCACTAGTATGCCTCTACTAGACTAGCTCATTAATCAAGATGGTTATGTTTCCTAACCATAGACATGTGTTGTCATTTGATTAATGAGATCACATCATTAGGAGAATGATGTGATTGACATGACCCATTTCGTTAGCTTAGCACTTGATCGCTTAGTATGTTGCTTATGCTTTCTTCATGACTTATACAAAGTTCCTCGCAACTATAAGATTATGCAACTCCTGCTACATGGAGGAACACTTTGTGTGCTACCAAACGCCACAACGTGAATCGGGTGATTATAAAGGTACTCTACAGGTGTCTCCAAAAGTATATGTTGAGTTGGCATGAATCGAGATTAGGTTTTGTCACCCGATTGCTCTGGAGAGGTATCTCGCCTTCTCGGTAATACACATCACATAAGCCTTGTAAGCATTGCAACTAATGAGTTAGTTGTGAGATGATGTATTACGGAACGAGTAAAGAGATTCACCGTAACGAGATTGAACTAGGTATTGATACCGACGATCAATCTCGGTAAGTAACATACCGATGACAAAGGGAACAACGTATGTTGTTATGCGGTTCGACCGATAAAGATCTTCGAGAATATGTAGGAACCAATATGAGCATCCAGGTTCCGCTATTGGTTATTGACCGAGAATGGTTCTAGGTCATGTCTACATAGTTCTCGAACCCGTAGGGTCCGCACGCTTAACGCTTCGATGACACCATTATGAGCTTATAAGTATTGATGTACCGAAGGTAGTTCGAGTCCCTGATGTGATCATGGATATGACGAGGAGTCTCAAATGGTCGAGACATAAAGATTGATATATTGAAGCCTACATTTGGACATCGGAAATGTTCCGAGGAAATCGAATTTACGGAGTACCGGAGGTTACCGAACCCCCGAACTATATGGGCCATAGTGGGCCTTGGTGGAAAGGAGAAAGGGCCAGCCCTAGGTGGGGTCAAGGCCCCCTTCCCCTAGTCCTATTAGGACTAGGAAAGGTGGGCCGCCCCTCTCTCTTCTCTCCGGGAACCTATTCCAACTAGAATTGAGGGGAATCCACTCCCTGAGGGAGTAGGACCCCGGGCGCCGCCCTCTGGCCGGCCAGCCCCTCCCCTTGGCTCCTTTATATACGGGGCAGGGGGCACCCTAGAACACACAAGTTGATCTACGGATCGCTCTCAGCCGCAGCGGTGCCCTTCCACCATATTCCACTTCGTCATATCGTCATGAGCTTAGGCGGCCTCGCGCCGAGAAGTCATATCGTCATGAGCTTAGGCGGCCCCGCGCGGTGGAACATCATCATCGCCACCACGCCGTCAGGTCGACGGAACTCATCCCCGACACTTTGCTGGATCGAGTCCGGGATCGCCATCGAGCTGAACGGTGCGTAACTCGGAGGTGCCGACGCTCGTGCTTGGATCGGTCGGATCGTGAAGACGCGATTTACTACATCAACCGCGTTGTTATAACGCCTCGCCGGGTTCACGAGGGTACGTGGACAGACACTCTCCTCTCGCTATGCCATCACCATGGTCTTGGCGTGATCGTGAGGAAATTTTTGAAATTACTACGCTCCCCAACAAAGGGCATCCGAGCCTGGTTTTATGCGCTTATGTCATATGCACGAGTAGAACACAAGTGAGTTGTGGGTGATATAAGTCATACCGCTTACCAGCATGTCATACTTTGGTTCAGCGGTATTGTGAGATGAAGCGCCCGACCGACATTACGCCAGACGCTTACGCGAGACTGGTTTCACCGCCCGAGCACTAGTTGCTTAAAGGTGACCGCGGTGTCTGCCTCTCACTTTAGTTGAACTGAGTGCGGCTACGCCTCGTCCTTATGCGAAGGTTAAAACAGCACCAACTTGACAAACTATCGCTGTGGTTTTGATGCGAGGTAAGAACGGTTCTTGCTCAGCCCGTAGCAGCCACGTAAAACTTGCAACAACAAAGTAGAGGACGCCTAACTTGTTTTTGCAGGCATGTTGTGATGTGATGTGGTCAAGACGTGATGCTATATTTTATTGTATGAGATGATCATGTTTTGTAACCGAAGTTATCGGCAATCGGCAGGAGCCATATGGTTGTCGCTTATTGTATGAAATGCAAAGCTATGTAATTGCTTTACTTTATCACTAAGCAAAGAGCGATAGTCGAGAAGCAATAGTTGGCTAGACGACAACGATGCTACGATGGAGATCAAGGTGTCGCTACCGTGATGATGGTGATCATGATTTGCTTCGAGATGGAGATCACAAGCACAAGATGATGATGACCATATCATATCACTTATATTGATTGCATGTGATGTTTATCCTTTATGCATCTTATCTTGCTTTGATTGACGGTAGCATTATAAGATGATCTCTCACTAAAATTATCAAGAAGTGTTCTCCTCGAGTATGCACTGCTAAAAGTTCAGAGTACCCACACCCACGTGATGATCGGGTGATAAGTTCTACGTCCATCTACAACGGTGCAAGCCAGTTTTGCACACGCAGAATACTCAAAGTTAAACTTGACGAGCCTAGCATATGCAGATATGGCCTCGAACACGGAGACCGAAAGGTCGAACGTGAATCATATAGTAGATATGATCAACATAGTGATGTTCACCATTGAAACTACTCCATCTCACGGATGATCGGACATGGTTTAGTTGATTTGGATCACGAAACACATAGATGACTAGAGAGATGTCCGCCTAAGTGGGAGTTTTTAATATGATTAATTGAACTTAAATTTATCATGAACTTAGTACCGATAGTATTTTGCTTGTCTATGTTTACTGAGATAGATGGCTCGTTGTTGTTCCGTTGAATTTTAATGCTGCCTTGAGAAAACAAAGTTGAAAGATGATGGTAGTAATTACACGGATCGGGTCCGAACCTGAGTATTATCCTCATTGTCTGCATGTAAGAATTACGCCCCGAAGCACCGCTGGGTGCCGTGCCCGCCAGAGGAGCAACGCCGTGGTTGTGAACGCCCGCGAGAAAAGTCGATGACTACTCTATAGTTCAAGCAGCTATGCTTTACGGCTTAGAACTGGTCTTCAACGACGCTTTTGAACGCTCATGGAGCATATGAGATGTTCCAGAGTTGAAGTTAATATTTCAAGCAAATGCCCGGATTGAGAGATATGAAGTTCCAATAAGTTCTATAGCTGCAAGATGGAGGAGAATAGTTCACAAGGAGCACATACTCAAAATGTCCGGGTATAATAATCACTTAATTCAGCCGGGAGTTAATCTTCCGGATGATAGTGTCATTGATGTAATTCTCCAATCATCGCCACCAAGCTACAAGAGCTTCGTGATGAACTATAATATGCAAGGGATGACTAAGACAATTCCCGAGCTCTTCGCAATGCTAAAAGCCGTGGAGGTAGAAATCAAGAAAGAGCATCAAGTGTTGATGGTCAACAAGACCACTAGTTTCAAGAAAAGGGCAAAGGGAAGAAGAAGGAAACTTCAAGAACAGCAAGAAAGTTGCTGCTCAAGAGAAGAAACCCAAGTCCGACCTAATCCTGAAACCGAGTGTTTTACTACAAGCAGACCGACAATCGAAGCGGAACTGCCCCAAGTATTTGGCGGATAAGAAGGATGGCAAGGTGAACAAAGGTATATGTGATATACATGTTATTGATGTGTACCTTACTAGAGCTCGAGTAGCACTGGTATTTGATCGTTATGCCATCACCATGGTCTTTATGTGATCAGAGAAATTTTTGAAATATTACACGCCTCAACACCGCTTTGCTTATGTTGCTCATCCAAGAAGCAATGGTCAAGCAGAGAGCAAACGCTGAAGTGCTGCGACTCAAGACCAGAACTTTCGGCAAAGCTGCACAAGCGTGAAGAAACTGATCGAGGAGCTGCCGGTGGTTCTTTGGTCGATCAACGACGCCAAATCGAGCCATCGCCGTGCACCTTTTGCTCTAGTCTATGGAGCGTAGGCAGTTCTCCCACGAACTCGTATACGGATCGCCTCGAGTGCTTGCTTATGATGAGTTTGAGCAAGAGCAACAAGCGATAAGATGACGCACGCTTCTTGAGGACGACCGCCAAAGGTTAAAGCGAGCTGTTCAAGCACAAGAAGTTTTGCGCCGCTACCATAGCCGCAGTTAATGCCGTAGCTTCGAGGAAGGCGCTTGTTCTTCGCCGCGCTCAATCCGCCAAGAATTCTAACAAGTTGACGCGGGAAGGCCTTTATCGTGAACGAATCAATAGGCCTGGCGCTTATCTCGCTTTTGAGACCGAAGATGGCGCTCCGTGAGCAACTCCTGAATATAGAGCATCTTTCGTTTTACCGAGAGCGCGTTGCCGGAACCTGCTCCAAGAACCACCTTTTGTACAAGTCTTGCCGCCGCTGCATGTAACTTTGTACAAAGCTTCCACAGACTCCGGCATCAAGAAAGCTCATGTGTTGCGCAATTTGTCAATACATGCTTTCATAGTCTTATATATGTGATATCTCGACATTAAAGCATCCACACCGTAAGCGATAACGAGCCACTAGGGCTCCATAACTTTATTTTCTTTCTTCTCAAAAGAGGGCAAGGTTCATCCACCCACAAGTTAACCGGGGAAGGAGAAGATAATGGTGTGGGCCACCATGTCGCCGAGGAAGTATCACCTTGCCGGAAGCAAACAATGTAAAAGCTAAGCTGTTGTTTAAGCAATCAGTTTTAAATTTTCGTTATCTTCCTCGAATCTACGCATTTTGTATGGAAAAACCCGTGCTGGAGGAACCAACTCGCGGCTTATACTTTATCGCACGTTGTTTCGATTCCGCCAACAACTTAAGGTGTTGCAACTAGTTGCCATAAGGTTGCTTGTCGGAGGCATCGCCAGCACTGGACGCCGACTCAGGCCGCCAGCGGCAAAGGTGTTTGCACCGCAAGTTCCCTAAAAGCGAGGGTATACAACATACAAGGAAGAAATCAAGTAGAGGAAATAACATTACATCGATTGCCACAAGCAGATATATAAAATAACTTGTCGCAGATCTAATAAGTTATTCTAAATATGGTCTCGAGCGACAAGGAAAGATAAACTTAGCCTAGTCCACGCCGGTCGCCATCGAGCCTCTTGACTTTGCTCACCCCTGTCCACTATGGTGCGATAAGGGCTTTGAGCGCTTAACGCCGCAGTTGGAGGCAGGGACTTGAGGACATTGGTGAAGTTGACGCCTCGGATTGCGGAAGGCCACCTTCAGCACCTTCCGGGAGGGCCCCAAGACGACTTAGCGCGACTCACCTAGTTGCTTTGATCTCCCTCGAGCCGCTGGAGACCACAACACGCCTGAAGAATAGGCTGAGCTTGGCTGGGTTGAGGTTCGCCGGTGGAGTACCAAGATCCACCATCCCCACTCCATCAGCCATTATGGATGGTGGCGGGGTGTCCACAAGACCTTCTCGGCCCAAGGCATTATGCTATCTCGAGATCATTCTCAAGGCTCATGATTCGCCAACAGCCTCGCTGGCCTTGATCTTCCCAAGCCCGCTCGATCCTGGCGCCGCTCAGCGCTCCGCTGTGGTGGCCGGGCCAGCCCAGATCCGCTTTGGAGTCCTTGGCGGCGCTGCTTTTGATCTTTCAACAAACGACCCCGCAGCCCGCCGAGAGTGGTGGGCGCCTCCGCCAGGCTCTCGTCACGTGACCTCCTCGGCTTCCAGAGGGTGGCCTCCACTGAGCCACCCTCGCCTCCACCTTCTTGGTCCAGAGTCACAAGCGGCATCCTTGCCTCCCGGAGTGCCCTGCCAATTGATTGCTTGCCGCTGCAAGATCTTCCTCAGAGCTATCGAGGTTGACTTTCCGCCAGCCAGCTCACCTTCTTGCGCTGAGAGCTTCACGGGCAAGCCTCCGCTGTTCTCGACCTCGGCCTTTCCAAGATGAAGGTCAAGGCCTCAGCAGCTGCCCCGTCGCCGCAATATCCCTGAGAGTTTCCTTGTTGGCCGAGCCCTCCGCCTCCCAGCCCCGCCGCGAAAGCGCCCTCGACTCCGCTTAGCTTGTCGGGCGTGGTAGAGATGCAGCTTCGCAGCCTGCTGTTCTTCGGCTCACCATCGCTGTTGCCATGCCAACCAGCGACAGCCCATGGGAGGCGCAGCAGCTCCACGTCAAGGTCTCCTCGACCGCGCCCGGAGCTCGATGCCCATGGAAGCTTGATGAAGACACCGCCGCCTTCAGGACTTCAATAGGGGCAGGTAGCTGCAGTGGTTCAAAGTGTCGCCTTGTAATTCAAAGAAGATCTTGACCGATGAATCTCATAATCCAAGGCGCATAAGGCTTCAAATAAAAGGTGACATGGCAATGTTAGCTGAGTCCTCATGAAGAAATCATGGAAATTGACGGAACGCCATGGATGATGTTGAAAGCATATTCTTCATGATGCCAACGACTCTTCATCATTCGAAGTCGTGGGTTCTTGATAGGACTCATAGTCTTCGCCGAATTCGATAGACTGCTCGAGGCACATATAACAATTCCTTGACGAGGAATTTGGTCCTTGAGCTTGCCTTGGTTTCAATGGCTTCATCAACACTTGCATATAGTGATTTGAAAGTTCTTTTCTTCATAGATGCGACGCGGCACCGCCAACTGGAGGACTAAGTGGAAGGGCACGGCAATTCATCGGCCGGAGCCTTTGTAGTGAGTGTTCTCTCGCCATCCAATCTAAGACCCATGAAGTCACATCTTCAAAGATCTCCGTGATGTGCAAGGTTGCATAGAACTGAAGAATTAGCTCTTCATTCCAATCACATATATCAGCTGCAAAAGTTGAGAAGACCTCGCATCGTGAAGAACACTTAGAACGGGCTCAAAGCTCGGCAAATGACTCCATATCCACATGAGGAATATGAGCATGATCAAGATTTTGTCCTTGTTGAAAAGCACCGAGGAATAGAAGTTGGCTTGACCGGCAGTCCGTACGCCTCTTCCTAATCCGAGCAGAAATAAGGATTATATTCAGTGAAGAACACATGCTCAAAGAAAAGAAATCCTTAGCCTTGAACTTTTGTTTGGTCGAGAACGGATTCTTCTGCTTAAGGCAGAGAGTATCAACCAATTGCATCACCACCTCCGAATGGTAAGTGCAGGTTCTTCAGCTTTGAGGAATTTCTTGGTCCTCAACTTGGTGCAGCCCGAGGAATTTGGCAGAGGTGCTCGAGGCAATTGAGAATCCAAAGCAGTTCTTTGACAAGTGGCTAGGTGCACTGAACCGAAGGGTTGGACGGGCAGCTGATGACTTTGATGGAGCAAAGCAAAGCAAAGCGAGGAATTTGTCACGAGGAATTTGGCTGGTAGGAGCTGCCGAGGAACTTGGCCGTGAGGGCATAGAAGAAGAAGTACTTGGCTTATTTGCAGACTTCTTGCATCGATTTCTTCGGCTGGGCCGAGACCTCAGAGGCAAAAGCAGCAATGCGTAATCCTCATTGAATTTCTTCACCGCTTCTTTGCTTGCTTAGCCAACTTAGCTTGGCGCTTAGCCCATTCCTCAGAAAGTCCTCACCGCTTGACGCTAGTGGATCAGCTACTTGGCCTCGGTGCCAAAGGAGCTCTTGGGCAAGGAGGATTTAATGCGAATTTCTTCATGTACTTGGGTGTAACATAGCGTATTCCTTCCATTCCCGTGCCCATCTCCGCTCAATTTTCTCTCAAGACGACCTTGCGCTGAGTTTTGCTTTCCTCATCCGTGTGTGCAATAGTCGTATATATTTCTCGTGGATTTCGAAAGCGCCATGACCTCGTGTTTCTTTTCCTCCCTTCTCGCGCTTTCTACCATCTGCCATTTTCTTCAGTGTGAGGAAATTGAACAATTGAGTTCTCTGAAGAAGTGCAGTTTTTCTTCGAGGAACGCTGCAAATGAGTTAAGTTGATGAGAACCTAGGATTCAGCAGCAGCGACATTTGTACCTGTGGAATGAGTATAGGTGCGAGGAATTTGAAGAGGTCATATGCTTCTCGTGAGGGTTTTTCAAAAAAAGTTTGAGGATTTTGACCAGATGAGCCTTGAAGAATTTCAATAAGCTGCTTTTTATCTTAGGTTCCAGAGTTGTATAGATCAAGATCCACACAATTGAGGAATCTTGAAGAAAATCATTGCTTAGAGAAATGAGTCAAGAGATTTGAGGTGTTCATATGTGAAGAATTTGAAATAAACACCTTTGAGGATTTTGAAGAAAATTTGAGAATCAAAGCGCAGTAAATAAAAGTAACTTTTAATTTACTCCAAGTGAAGAACACGACTTAACCGAGATGAACAGTTTAGAAGTTCGTCTGCTCAGATCTTCTCCGCCCTAACTTGGCAGAGGAAATCAGCTACGGCGACGGCGGAGTGAAGAAATTCCACGGTCGGCGCGAGTACGCCGGGCGAAGAGGTCAAGGCAAGAAGCTTTTCCTCACCGGGCGATTTATGGAGAAGCGGCGCTTAGGGGTTTCGAGGAGCTCGAGGGAGAGAGATCGAGCGAGGTAAAAGAGTGAGGAAGGGAGAGAGGGGGTATTTATAGCCACGGTGAAAAACGGCTCGTCCAAGATTTAGGACTAACTTGCCTCGACCGCTTCTTCTCACGACATGTGTCACCCACGCACAAAGGTAGTGGAGATCGTGGTGCGCATCGTGGGTGGATATAATAATGCATCGTGGGATGCGGAACGGTTTGAGCGGTAAAATAGAGGTTTGATAAGATTCGCTTTTAAGTTCCGTTCGCAATTTCTTCAATTGCCAAGGACACAAAGAAGAATTTGAACGAAGTTTCAAAGTAGAACGACATGAAGAATTTGTGAATGGATTGGGTTGAGTATAGCATAGAGGGAAGGGTCCGATCACATTCACTTAGCGTAAAAGCGACTTGAAGAAATAGCCATAAGTGAATGTCAGAGAGGACATAAATCCATATATATATATATAGCCAATGAAGAAAGACGACGGAAACAAGGAAGAATTTGCAAAGTTGAAGAATTTGAAAACTCAAGAATTTGAAAACTCAAGAATTTCAAAATCGAAGAATTTCAAAGACCGAGGAAAATCTCAAATTGAAGAATTTCAACTTTGGTGGTGGCGTGACTCCATCAGATAAGAATGATGATTTCATACACCTGCATAATTGTCGAGGGTTCTGAGAATCAAATTCTTCATTAATTTCTTCACATTTAGAGTGTTATTCTTCATTGATTGAAGAAAACGCTTTCTTCATGTGTTGCACATCTAAGTCATCAATTTTGCATAAGTGTTAGGATGTGTGTCTTTTCAAAGAACATTCAAGATTCTAAGATATTTAGCTCACACCGCAACTTGCTAAATCTCTTCTCATCCAAGGGCTTAGTGAAGATATCAGCTAGCTGTTCTTCAGCCTTCACGTGCTCGATGGAGATGTCGCCTTCAACACATGATCACGAAGAAAATGATGACGAATTTGAATGTGCTTTGTCTTCGAAAGTGCTGAACTGGGTTGTGAGCAATCTTGATGGCACTCTCATTGTCACAAGAGAGAGGCACATTCTTCACGTTGATGCCGTGAGTCCTTGAGGGTTTGCTTCATCCATAGTAATTGAGCACAACACGAGCCAGCAGCAATGTATTCAGCTTCCAAAGGGATAAAGGATACACGCTCGCTTCTTCGAGGACCAATGCACCAAAGATCGTCCGAGGAAATGACAAGTACCAGAAGTTGACTTATATCCACACGATCACCAAAGATAGTCGAGTCGTAATATCCAATGAGATCAAAAGTAGAGCCCTTGGGGTACCATAATCCTAGTGTTGGTGTGTGAGCTAGATATCAAGAATATGCTTCACAGCCTTATGGTGTGATTCCTTCTGTAGCTTGAAATCGGGCACACATGCAAACACTAAGCATTATATCTGCCTAGATGCACATAAGTACAATAAAGAACCAATCATGGAGCGGTATACCTTGTGATCAAGTCAATACCATTTTCATCAAGGCATAGATGGCCATTTGTGGGCATAGGAATTTTGACGCTTTGCAATCTTGCATGCCAATTTCTTCAGACATCTTTGAGGTATTTCTCCCGAGATATGAATATGCCATTGTGTTGTTGATTTAATTTGAAGACCTAAGAAGAATTTCAACTCTCCCATCATAGACATTTGATATTCTTCACTCATCATATAAGCAAATTCATCACTATAACGCTGGTCAAGACAGCCAAAGATAATATCATCAACATATATTTGGCACACAAACAGTTCACCATCATAAGATTTAGTAAAGAGAGTAGGGTCGAGTGAATCGGTGAAGCCATTCTTCACGTAAGAATTCCTTCAATGTATCATACCACGCCTCGAGGGGCTTGCTTGAGGCCATAGAGGGCCTTATTGAGTCTCAAGACTTTGTCAGATTCTTGGATCTTCAAAACTCGGGGTTGAGCAACATATACTTCTTCCTCAAGCTTACCATTGAGGAATGCACTTTTCACATCCATTTGATATAAAGTGATATTGTGATGGTTAGCATAGGCTAGTAATATGCTAATAGACTCAAGTCTAGCAACAGTGCAAAAGTTTCATCAAATCAATTCTTCAACCTGTGGTAGCCTTGAGCTACTAGTCGAGCCTTATTCCTCACCACAAGACCATTTTCATCTTGCTTGTTGCGGTAGATCCACTTTGTGCCAATGATATTATGCTTATGGATCTCGACGCTTGACCAGCCCCACACGTTGTTGAGCTCGAATCGATGTAATTCTTCTTGCATGGCCTGAATCCACTCCGCCCGTAAATGCTTCATCTACCTTAGTGGGCTCAGGATAGAGACAAAAGCATAGTGCCCACAAAAGTTAGATAAGTGTGAAGCTTTTGAGCGAGTGAGAGGACCCGCGCTCAATGTCATCAATGATCTTGTCAACTTGCACTTTTTTGCAACGCGAGGATGAGCTGGTTGTCTTCGAGGAATTTGATCATTTTCTCAAGACCATTTTCTTCAAAGATTATCTTCAGTGCATCACTCGACGCTCTTCACGCATACAGTGAATGAATTCTTCAGCAGTTTCTTCAAGAGGAATGACATCCTCGCTGCCTTGAATCTGATAGAATCCTCAGTGCTGGTTCGCCTAACATGAAGGTAGGTGCTCTTTGCAGCCATTAGTTTCATCGAACCGCACATCTACAAAGGTCAACAATCTTGTGAAGTGTGATGTTGAAGACTCAGAGGTGTGCGAGTCCTTCCGTAACCAAGCATAAAACCTTCATGTGCTTTCTGCAAATTTAGAGTGGTGGTGAGGATCTCTAATCCAGCATTTAGCATCAAGACTTTGAAATAACTTACATTGGGTTTCTTGTCGCTGAGGAGTTCATAGGCAGTCTTCTTGAAGAATTTAGAAGATATACTGTTGATGATGTGGCACGCAGGTCAATTGCTTCAATCCAAAACGACTAGGCGCTTTTGTATTCATCAAGCATAGTGCAGCCATCTCAACAAGAGTTCTGTTTTGCGCCCACGACGCCCATTTTGCCGAGGAGTATAGGGAGCAGATAACTCATGAGTAATACCAAGTTCATCAAGATAGTCATCAAGACCGAATTCTTGAACTCAGTTCCATTGTCACTTCGATGTGCTTGATCTTCACACCAAAGTTGGTTGAAGCCCTCGAGGAAAATCGCTTGAAGATTTCCTCGCACTTGATTTTTGTAAGTAACAATGTGTACCCAAGTGTAACGAGAGTAATCATCAACAATAACAAAGCCATAAAGAGATGCATCATTAGTGACAGCTGAGTAATGATTGGGACCAAGAGGTCCATGTGAAGCAATTCAAGGGACGAGTAGTGGTCATGATAGTCTTCACTGGATGCTTGGCCTTGGTCATTTTTCCAGCTTCACAGTTCCCGATAAGTGATCCTTGAGGAATTTGACATTCTCAATGCCAATGACATGCTTCTTCTTCGCAAGCGCAGTAAATTCCTCATGCCTCATGTGACTAAGTCGATGCCATAGCCAGCCTTCTCAAGCTTTTGCAAGTAGACACATGGTTGTGGTCCCGTGGAAAAATCAACAATATACAAGTCTCCTCTCCTAAAGCCTTCAAGACTTTGGAATTGTCACCCATAATCACAACACAACGATATTTGCCAAAGATAACAACCATATCAAGATCACAAAGCATTGAGACCGACATGAGGTTATATCCTAAAGACTCAACAAGCATGACTTTGTCCATGTGCATGTCCTTAGAGATAGCAACCTTACCAAGTCCCAATACCGACTTTTGCCTTTGTCAGAAAGATGATATGCTTCAGATGTGACGGTGATAAGGGAGCATCCATCAATAGATTCTGTCACCACCATGTGATTTGTACATCCACTATCGAGAACCCACTGCTGGTTTTGGGTTGATCATCCCGCAGATGAATTAGTATAACTTACGATCTCATATACTTCATCGAAGAATATGATGTCAAGTTCATCGATGAATTTCATCACCAAGATTTAGATAAGGTATGAGGACGTGTGAAATGAAAGTTCATTTCATCATGATTAGCTCAAGGCCCTTTCGTGCAATTTTGTCAGCCCTCAAAGAAATTCTTCAGACGCTTGAGGCACGCCCGAGACCTCGACCCAGAAGAGATTAGTTCTTTTTCTTCACCACCCACATCTCAAGGGTGGCAAAGAGTTCATCATTCTCATGAAAGCACCATATGAGAATGGTGGCATAGAGGCCAAACCATTTCGCTTCACATAAGAGGGGTTAGGTAAGCATATGAATAAGGCAGAAATTCTTCGAGGACTTATGAACATAATGGTTTGAAGAATAATGCACATATTCATAGCCCTTAGCTCTACCCCTCACAAATGTAGTTGTTAGCACGATGATAATCATATGAGGACTTTGATCCTTTTGAGGAATTTGATCCATGTGAGGAATTTGGTCCAGATGAGGACTTGGATCCATATGAAGAATTTTGTCCATATGAAGAATTTGATCTGGGGTTCTTTTTCTTCATGTGTGGTGTCATGAGGACATTCACCAAGACTTTCAAGACATTTCTTGGGAACCCAGATTTTCTTCATAGGGGACCGCTCTCGCAGCTTAGTGCCAACATATCTAGCAAATACTTCACCATTCTGATTTTTGAACAGTTTATAGTTTGAGTCAAATGACTCATCATCGTAATGAGGAAATTCACATGTAAAACCAGATAAGGTAGATGGATCAACTCGAGGTCCCTTTGCAGCAACCCATGAGGTTTTGGGATACCGCCAAAGCTTCCAAAGACGCTCCATCAGATTGAGTTTCCTCTCAAAGGCAATACCTCTTTCCTAGGGTTCCTTGAGGATCTGCTTTTAAGCACATCACAAAGGGTCCGATGCCCTTTGAGGCTTTTGTACATGCCTCGTCATGTACAATTCCTTCAATCCTGATCACAAGGATACTAGCAATGTCCTCGATGAGGAATTAGTGATAGTAGAGGCAGGTGAAGAATTTGTAACAGTTGAAGCATTTGAACATTCAGTGAAGAATTAGCAGATTCACGCTCAATGCACTTTAAGCATGGAGGAACAAATTCTTCTTGAGAAGCGCTGATTTGTTGAGCAAGTAATGAATCGCGCTCCTTCAAGATCTTCATAACTCGCCTTAGCTTCTCAAGATCTTGCTTTTGAAGAAATTCATAAGAAAGTTTCTCATGATCGATAAGAGAGTGTTATGATGACCTTGAAGGCTGTCAAGCCTAGACTCGAACTTTCAAGATTTTCATTAGGGCTTGAGTGCGATCCATTTCTTCACCTAACATATCATCACTTTTATCTAGCATGATTTGAACCTTTTCAAAAGCCCTTTGTTGTTTTATAGCAATCTTAGCAAGTTTAGAGTAGCTGGGCTTGAGATCCTCATCAGATTCATTTTCACTAGATTCAGAGGAGGTGTAATTGAGTACCTTGGCACCTTTTGCCATGAAGCAATAGGTGGGAGCGAGTCATCATTTTCCTCATCAGTTTGTTGGCGGAGTCATTTTCTTCAGTGTTGAAGATGGATTTGCCGACGAAGCGTGAGCAAGAGCCGACTAGCCACACCAGATTCGGATTCTTCGACCTCCTCTTCCTCATTTTCCTCGATTCAGCTTCAGAGTCCATTTCTTGCCAATGAATGCCCGAGCCTTTTTGGAGCTGCTCTTCTTGTGAGAAGAAGGCTTTGAGGATTTTGATGATGAAGATTTTGATGATTTCTTCTTCTTCTTCACGCCATCGTAATCAGTAATCCTTGTGTTTCTTCTTCTTCAATTCCTTTTCCCATCGAGGACAATCTTGGATATAGTGACCAGGTTTCTTGCATTTGTGGCAAAGTCTTCGCTATAGTCACTAGATGAGGAATCACCGCTTCTTGAGGATTTTCCAAAACGACCACGCCTTGTGAATTTCTCGAATTTCTTCACGAGCGCAAGGCTAGCTCCTCGCCAAATTCTTCAGGTCTCCAAGGCTACTAGCAGAGTCTTCACTCGGATTCAGATTCAGCCTTGGCCTTCAGTGGCACGTGTTCTTCCATAGCCGTAACCATAGAGATCTCTTTCAAAGAAGTCGAACTCGTGAGTATTTAGCCTTCGAGGATATCAGCAGGATCAAGAGACTTGTAGTCAGCTCGCTCTGTATCATCAAGTGCCGAGTGTCAAATGAGGAATCAAGCTTATCTTAGTAATTTCTTCACCACCTCATGGTCGGTGATGTCAAGGGCACCAAAGGCTTGAAGCTCATTTGAGATGTCATGAGGCGATCAAGGTTTGTTGAACATTTTCGTTGTCGAGTCTTTTGAAGCGTTGAAGAGATTCAAGAACATCAACTCGAGAGTCACGCTGAGTTGAAACACCTTCATTTACTTTGGACAGCCTGTCCCTGTATGAGTTTGGCAGATTCCAAAGCACTCACTCTTCCATATTGACCTTTGCTCGATGGCCACATATGATATTCTTCGCTTGAGAATCGAGTTGCTTGAATCTCTTCACATCAGATCATTCGTAGAGGGTGTGACCGAGGAAACACCTTTTGTCACAACATACCGTAGATCGTTGTCAATTGCTTCAAGATGCATTCGATTTTGTTCTTCCAAGAGGGGTAGTCCGTCCCATCAAAGGTAGGACACCCTGCCGAGACCTTGATCATACCGCGTCGACATAACTAAAACTCCGTGGTTAAACTAAATCACACGTAACAAGGAGTACCTTGCTCGATACCAATTGAAAGTGCGTATATCGACTAGAGGGGGGTGAATAGGCGATTTTAGAGAATTACAAATTCTTCACCGAGGAATTTGCCGTGAGGAAATTCCTTAGCTAAGAAATACATGCAGCGGAATAAGTACTCGAAATAAGCATAGCAGATTACAAGCATAGTCATCATGATGAAATGAAGACAATCACAGTAGTACGTAAAGCGAATCACAGGATAACACAAGATGAAGACAAACAGATCAAGAAATTGAACTGAGGAAATTGAGAAAGTCTTCAACAAAGTCTTCAAACACAGATATGACAAACACTCAACACAAGAATGAGGAAATGAAAGGGTTGAGGAAATAGAACCAGTTAGGGTTGGTGAAGACAATGATTTGGTAGACCAGTTCCAACTGCTGTCCTGGCTTGTACGTCTGTTGGAGCGGCCGAGTATTTAAACTCGAGGACACGCAGTCCCGGACACCTACCATCGAAAGCACGCAGCTCAGACACCAAGTCCTCACCGTATTCTCCTTGAACTAAGGTCACGCAGACTCGCCCAATCACTCGTGGTAAGTCTTCAGCGACTTCCAAACCTTCACATACTTGGTCACTTGCGATCCACAATTCCTCTTGATGTTTCTAGACCGTGACGCCTAACCGTCTGGAAGAAGCACAGTCTTCAAAGGTAAAAGCGCCGGATCCACGCTGGATCAATTTCTTCATGATGCTCAATCACTTTGGGTTTGTTGGGGTTTGGTTTTGGGATTTTCCTCACTTTGGTTTTTCCTCACTTGATGATTTTCGCCAAAGTCCTCAGAGGATGGGTTGCTCTCAAATGACAAGTGTCAAGTTCTTCTGAGCAGCCAACCAACTAGTGGTTGTAGGGGCGGCTATTTATAGCCTAGGAGCAGCCCGACATGATAAGACATAAATGCCCTTAAATGATATGACCGTTAGGTGGAGATATTTTGGGACATGCAAGCCAAGAAGACAAGAACGGTCGAAATTTGAATATCAAATTCTCGTGGCTATCATGTTCCTCATCAGGTAGGCACCAGACCGGCGAATTTTAACTCCTCGCCGTAACAAATTCTCAAGATCAAGAGCTTCGCTCTCACATCAAGAAATTGACTGAACTGTATGAGATTTCCAAAGGCTTCACTCAAGGGATTGGTAGGTGAGGATTTTGAGTTGAGCATCAAATGGAAATTTCTCCTTAGTATTTCCTCTACCCCTTTAACAAAGACGGTGTTTTATGACTCAAGAAAGAGAAAATGAAACTACGAAAACAAAAGTCTTCACGCTTCATATTCCTCAAGCGATTACCAAGTCTTCGTAATCACACCAATTTCTTCACTTTCAAAGTCTTCGTAATATCAAATTCTTCATTGAAGAAATTCATTTTAGGGTCGACTTTCTCTCAGAATATCAAACTCCTCATAGACTTATAGACCTGTGTACACTCACAAACGCATTAGTTACTTAACCTATAAGTCTTCAATACACCAAAATCACTAAGGGGCACTAGATGCACTTACAAAACACCGTTTCTCCTAAGCTGTATGGAGAGAGCAACAGATTTATTGGAAATCATACATACAGTATGTATGTGGTCCGATGAATGTTGAAGCTCGTATGCGGATATCGCTATTTTCTCACCTTCACAGATGATTTAAGCGTGATACGGTATATCTACTTGATGAAGCATAAATCTGAAACATTTGAAAAGTTCAAAGAATTTCAGAGTGAAGTTGAAAATCATCGTAATAAGAAAATAAAGTTTCTACGATCTGATCGTGGAGGAGAATATTTGAGTTACGAAGTTTGGTCTACATTTGAAGCAATGCGAATAGTTTCAAGACTCACGCCACCGGAACACCACAGCGTAATGGTGTGTCCGAACGCCGTAATCGTATTTTACTAGATATAGTGCGATCTATGATGTCTATTTCCTCGATTTACCGCTATCGCTTTGGGGTTATGCTTTAGAGACGGCCGCATTCACGCTAAATAGGACACCGCCAAAACCGCTGAGACGACGCCTTATGAACTATGGTTTAGCAACAAACCAAAGTTGTCGCTTCGAAAGTTTGGGGTATGCGTGCTTATGTGAAAAAACTTCAACCTGATAAGCTTGAACCCAAATCGGAAAATGTGTCTTCATAGGATACCCAAAGGAGACAATTGGGTATACCTTCTATCACAGATCCAAGGCAAGACATTCGCTGTTAAGAATGGATCCTTTCTAGAGAAGGAGTTTCTCTCGAAAAGAAGTGAGTGGGAGGAAAGTGGAACTTGATGAGGTAATAGTACCAGCCCCTTATTGAAAGTAGTTCATCACAGTAAATCGGTTTCGTGACACCGCACCAATTAGCGAGGAAGATAATGATAATGATCATGAAACTTCAGATCAAGTTGTCACTGAACTTCAGAGATCAACCAGAATAAAATCCGCACTGTAATGGTACGGTAATCCTATTCGGAAGTCATGCTACTAGATCATGGTGAACCTACGAACTATGAAGAAGCGATGGTGAGCCCAGATTCCACAAAATGGCTCAAGCCATGAAATCTGAGATGGGATCCATGTATGAGAACAAAGTATGGATTCTTGGTAGACTTGCCCGATGATCGGCAAGCTATTGAGAATAAATGGATCTTTAAGAAGAAGACCGACGCCGATGGTAATGTAACTGCTTCACAAAGCTCGATTTGTTGCAAAAGGTTTTCTACAAGTTCAAGGGGTTGACTACAATGAGACTTTTCACCAGAAGCGATGCTTAAGTCCGTCTCGAATCATGTTAGCAATTGCCGATTTTATGATTATGAAATTTGGCAAATGGATGTAAAAACTGCATTCTTGAATGGATTTCTAGAAGAAGAGTTGTATATGATGCAACCAGAAGGTTTTGTTGATCCAAAGGGTGCTAACAAAGTGTGCAAGCTCCAACGATCAATTTATGGTCCGTGCAAGCCTCTCGAGTTAGAATAAACGCTTTGATAGTGTGATCAAAGATATGGTTTTATACAGACTTTTGAGAAGCCTCATTTACAAGAAAGTGAGTGGGAGCTCAGAGCATTTCTCGATATTATATGTGGACCATATATTGTTGATTGGAAATGATATAGAATTTCTGATAGCATAAAAGGATACTTGAATAAAAGTTTTTCAATGAAAGACCCGTGAAGCTGTTTACATATTGGGCATCAAGATCTATAGAGATAGATCAAGACGCTTGATTGACTTACCGGTAACTAGATTGAACTAGGTATTGATACCGACGATCGAATCTCGCAAGTAACATACCGATGACAAAGGGAACAACGATGTTGTTATGCGGTTTGACCGATAAAGATCTTCGAGAATATGTAGAAACCAATATGAGCATCCAGGTTCCGCTTATTGGTTATTGACCGAGAATGGTTCTAGGTCATGTCTACATAGTTCTCGAACCCGTAGGGTCCGCACGCTAACGCTTCGATGATAGCTCATTATGAGCTTATAAGTATTGATGTACCAAGGTAGTTCGAGTCCTGATGTGATCACGACATGATGAGGAGTCTCTAAATGGCCGAGACATAAAGATTGATATATTGAAGCCTACATTTGACATCGGAAATGTTCCGAGGAAATCGGGAATTTACTGGAGTACCGGAGGTTACCGAACCCCCCGGAACTATATGGGCCATAGTGGGCCTTGTGGAAAGGAGAAAGGGCCAGCCCTAGGTGGTCACAAGGCCCCCTTCCCCTAGTCCTATTAGGACTAGGAAAGGTGGGCCGCCCCTCTCTCTCTTCTCTCCGGGAACTTATTCCAACTAGAATTGAGGGGAATCCTACTCCCGGAGGGAGAGGACTCCCGGCGCCGCCTCTGGCCGCCAGCCCCTCCCCTTGGTCCTTTATATACGGGGCAGGGGGCACCCTAGAACACACAAGTTGATCTACGGATCGCTCTCAGCTGCAGCGGTGCCCCTTCCACCATATTCCACTTCGGGTCATATCGTCATGAGCTTAGGCGAAGCCCCGCGCCGAGAAGTCATATCGTCATGAGCTTAGGCTAAGCCCCGCGCCGGTGGAACATCATCATCGCCACCACGCCGCAGGTTGACGAACTCATCCCCGACACTTTGCTGGATCGGAGTCCGGGATCGCCATCGAGCTGAACGCAGCGTAACTCGGAGGTGCCGTACGCTCGGGTGCTTGGATCGGTCGGATCGTGAAGACGCACGACTACATCAACCGCAAGTGTTATAACGCTCGCTGGGTCTACGAGGGTACGGGACGGACACTCTCCTCTCGCTGTTATGCCATCACCATGGTCTTGGCGTGATCGTGAGGGAAATTTTTGAAATTACTACGCTCCCCAACACCGCTTGCTTATGTTGCTCATCCAAGAAGCAATGGTCAAGCGAGAGAGCAAACGCTGAAGTGCTGCGGACTCAAGACCAGAACTTTCGGCTGTGCTGCACAAGTGCGGAAGAAACTGGATCGAGGAGCTGCCGGTGGTTCTTTGGTCGATCAGACGACGCCAAATCGAGCCATCGCCGTGCACCTTTTGCTCTAGTCTATGGAGCAGAGGCAGTTCTCCCACGGAACTCGTGATACGGATCGCCTCGAGTGCTTGCTTATGATGAGTTTGAGCAAGAGCAGCCGCGATAAGATGACGCCGCTGCTCCTTGAGGACGACCGCCGTTCAGCGTCGCCAGGCGAGCTGCTCACATCACAAGCAAGCTTTGGCGCCGCTACCATAGCCGCAGTTAATGCCGAAGCTTCGAGGAAGGCGGCTTTGTTCTTCGCTGCTCAATCCGCCAAGAATTCTAACAAGTTGACGCCGGCGGGAAGGCCTTTATCGGGTGAAACGAAGTCACTAGGCTCGGGCGCTATCCGCTTTGAGACCAAGATGGCGCTCCGTGAGCAACTCGAATATAGAGCATCTTCGAAGTTTTACCGAGAGGGCGGTTGCCGGAACCTGCTCAGAACCACCCTTTTGTACAAGTCTTGCCGCCGCTGCATGTAATCCTTTTGTACAAAGCCGGCGCAGACTGCATCAAGAAAGCTCATGTGTTGCACAATTTGTCAATACATGCTTTCATAGTCTTATATGCATGTGATATCTCGACATTTTCGCAGCATCCACACCCGTAAGTTTATAACGAGCCACTAGGCTCCATAACTTTATTTTCTTCTTTCTTCTCAAAAGAGGGCAAGGTTCATCCACCCACAAGTTAACCGGGGAAGGAGAAGATAATGGTGGGGCCACCGCGTCGCCGAGGAAGTATCACCTTGCCGGAAGCAAACAATGAAAAGCTAAGCTGTTAAGTTTAAGCAATCAGTTTTAAATTTTCGTTATCTTCCTCGAATCTACGATTTTGTATGGAAAACCCGCGCTGGAGGAACTAACTCGCGGTTAGTTTGGCGCTCTTACGTTGTTTCGATTCCGCCAACAACTTAAGCGTGTTGCAACTAGTTATGATAAGGTTGCTTGTCGGAGGCAGCATCGCCAAGCAGGTTGCCGACGCTCAAGACTCAAAGGCCACAAGGCAAAGGTGTTTGCAACCGACAAGTCCCCTAAAAGCGAGGGCATAAACATACAAGGAAGAAATCAAGTAGAGGAAATAACATTATGAATCGATTGCCTAAGACAGCAGATATTACAAAATAACTTGTCGCAGATCAATAAGTTATTCTAAATATGGTCTGCAGCTTACAAGGAAAGATAAACTTGGCGCCTAGTCCACGCGGTCGCCATCGAGCCTCTTGACTTTGCTCACCCTGTCCACGATGGTGCGATAAGGGCTTTGAGCGCTCAACGCCACAGCTGGAGGCAGGGACTTGAGGACATTGGTGAAGTTGACGCCTGGATTGCGGAAGGCCACCTTCATCAGCACCTTCCGGAGGCCCCAAGCAGACTTAGCGCGACCTCAGCCTAGTTGCTTTGGGATCTCCTCTCGAGCCGCCGGAGACCCGCCAACACGCCTTGAAGAATAGGCTGAGCTTGGCGCTGGGTTGGAGGTTCTCGCCGGTGGAGTATCCAAGATCCACCATCCCCAGCCTCCATCAGCTCATTATGGATGGTGGCGGCGTGTCCACAAGACCTTCTCGGCTCCAAAGGCATTATGCTATCTCCGAGATCATTCTGGGGCAGTCGCATTCGCCAACATCTCCGCTGGCCTTGATCTTCCAACAAGCCCGCCTTCGATCCTCGGGCGCTGCTCGCTTCCTCCGCTGTGGTGGTGGCTTCAGCCCAGATCCGCCTTTGGAGTCCTTGGCGGCGCTAAGCTCTTTGATCTTCTCAACGAAACGACCTCGCAGCTCGCCGAGAGTGTAGGCGCCTTCTCGGCCAGGCTTCAACAAGGGTGACCTCCTCCGCCTTCAGAGGGTGGCCTCCAGCCGAGCCACCTCGCCTCCAATTCCTTCTTGGCGGTCTCTATAGCCGCCAAGTGCATCCTTTTTCCTCCCGGAGTGCCCGGCCAATTGATTGCTCGCTGCAAGATCTTCCTCAGAGCTATCGAGGTTGACTTTCCGCTGTGCCAGCCACCTTCTGCGCTGGAGAGCTTCTCGGGCAAGCCTCTCGCTGCTCCTCGACCTCGGCCTTTCCAAGATGAAGGCCGGTGGCGCCTCAGCCAGTTGCTCGCTTCGCAATATCCCTTGAGAGTTTCCTTGTTGGCACGCCGAGCCCGCTCGCTTCTCCATATCAGCCCGCCCGCGACAAGCGCCTCACGCGACCAGCTTAGCTTGTCGGGCGTAGTAGAGATGACAGCTTCTTCAGCCTGCTGCCTCTTCGGCTCGCCATCGCTGCTGCTTGGCTGGCCAACCAGCGACAGCCCAAATGGGAGGCGCAGCAGCTCCACGTCAAGGTCTCTCCTCGACCGCGCCCGGAGCTCGATGCCTATGGAAGCTTGATGAAGACACCTTCGCCGCCTTCAGATAGCGCCTGGCTGTGGCTCTTTCTGAGTCTCGTGCGCATCGGTGGCGGGGATCGGCGGTCTGGCAGCAGCCTCGGCGCCTCAAGCGCCTCGTGCTGCCAAGACGATCACCGGACCCTCCCCAGCCTCTCGCGCGCGCAGCCTTGGCGGCCTCTCGCCGGCGACCTGTTTGGCGCCAGCCTCCTCCATGTTGGCGGCCGTTGTTATTGTTGCCATGAAGCGCGCTCCCCGCTGCAAGCTCGTCCCATCGGCTCTCCGCAGATGGATCTGATGATCGAAAAAGAAAAGAACAAGTCAAGCAAATGTTCAAGAGAAGAACAGAAGAGAAAAGACCCAAGGAAATTTTCAGTCAAGAAGATTACCCGCAATGGGACAGAGTCAGGGTTCCACCACCGGAGGGTCGCCGGCGCTGCCCTTGCTCCGGAGAAGCTGCCCTTGTCGGAGAGGCCTCCTTGCCGGAGAGCGCCCCTTGCGGAGAGTTTTCCTCTACGCGAGTTGAAGCAGAGACGAACTTCAGGAGTGACCTCCGGCCTCCTCGATGAGGCTGCTCTGCTTCCTCGCACAGTTCAACAAGTCGATATCAGAGAGAAGGAGCACCTAAGCACACCGAACTGTAAGAGATAATCCAAACACTTACGCCTGGGGCCAGGGGCTGCTTGAAGGGGTTGCCGGATCCGCAAGGAGTCCCAGACGCACCTCTGTCGCCATGTGGGACCTGCCTTTCGACGACGACCACCGAGTCTTGGCCCTTTCGGGACGCCTCCGAGCCAAAGGCCCCAAGAAGGAAAGAGCTCAGTAATGAAGCAAGTCAAATACAAGACAAAAGAAGTAAATTGAAGAATTAAAGTAGCAGCGACAAGAACTTACTCTTCCTCTTCTTCCTCGAGCCGAGAGCGAGAAGTCAAATTCTGCTCGTGCGACGAGCTGGAGGAGTAGGCTCTCGACGCTTGGCGGGTGCGGGGCCGGGCTCCCAAGGCCCCTGGCCTGCTGTTGGGCGGGGGGCAGGAGGCGCCCCATGCAACAAAGGCTTGCCGCTGTGGGAGCGTGGCCGGGGGCGAGGCGGTTGTTGGGTCCGCTGCCGCCCCGCCACTTTCTCCGCCTTGCGAGACGCTCTTCTGGCGGGCTGCGGCTCCTCCCGCTGCAAGCTACTTGACGCGGAGGGAGGGAGCCTCGCAGGCTCGCCCAGACAGCCTGGCTCGCTCTCGGTCCTCCTCACCGCAGGCTCTTCTGTCGGTAAGGCTTGCCGCCGGCTGTTTCCGCCTCGACGGTGAATCTCCAACACGCCGGGCGGCGGCAGCTTCGCCGCCTCCTCCAACCATGTGGGCGGCGCGCCGCTTATCTTGCTCGGTGGTGTCGCTGCTGAGCCGCTTTCGCTTGCCGGGCACGGACCAGCACTTCTTCCAAGTCGCCGAAGAACGATGCACGACGTCAGCCGTGCGGGCTCTCGCCAAAGTTGAACGATTCCATGGGGAATCGCACAACGGCATCATCGCTGGATGCGGTCAAGTTACCGAAGTTGTTGCAAAGGGCACGACTTCGGCAACATGAACCACTCAGGTGATCTCGTGATCGCTTGAACAGCCTCCCGCGAGCATGCCATCTAGCTCCAAGACAAGAAAGTTCCGCCGACTTCACGGGCGCAGCCTCATGATGTCCGCTATGCTTTTGAACTCCCAAGCAGGCCTCCCTCTCCCGCATGGGCGCACACGGGCGGCGAGGAAGTCCGCGCCAACTGCTCCTACGGTAAGCCCTGCAAGTGTCTCGAGGCGCAAGATCCTAGTCACGGAATCTTCAACTTGGCATCCTCCGCCAAGTTGCTCCAATCATTGCCACAAGACTATGGGAGTTTGCGCAGGCAAGAAAAGGTCAGGCTCCTCCTCTAAGATCCAACACCGCCAGCTCTCCACCTCCCACTTGCCGCGCAGCTCTCCGTCAAGATACGCTCTTCTTCCGATCCTAGAGGTCCATGCAACCTCCCAAGCTGCTCTCTCTCTACGCGCTAAGTGAAGTAATGGCTAAGAGTGCGACATTTGGGTGGACCTCACAAAGTTCTCGCAGAGGTGTGCTAAAACGGCCATGGGAGGACGGCGCTGGGGTGAAATCAAGGAGGCGGAGGCCATATGTGTTCATGACATCGCAAAAGAATTGAAAGCGGCAGAGCCCGCAGCGGGAAGAAAAGCGAAGAAAGGGCACCCATGGAAACCTTTTCGGATGTGGCGGCGGAGATCACCTCGCTGGTGCGCCCTGCCTCCGCCGACCGTCGCAGGTAACACAGCTCCCCGCGAGCTCCTTCCCGGCTGCTGGGATCAAGAGGGCCTCGCCTTCCGCAGGCAGGCCATGAAAGCTGCTGCGCCGCTGATTTCACGCTTTTCCCTTGTCGGCTGGAGCCATGGGGGAGGTGGTGGAGGAGGTCGACGCGGCTGGTGGCGTGGCAATGGGGGGCGGAGCGTCCGCCTCTGTGGACTTGAGAAGAAGGGGAAGCGGCGGTTTTTGATGACAAAGAATGGCAAGTGGGCGCCCTGCCCCTGCTCCCCGCTTATAAGGGGGAGAGGGACGCATGCTCCGTTTTCCCATTAAAGAAAGCCCCACGATCTTCCCACGACGCCACGCCCGAACGTGCTGCTCAGGGGGACGGGTGGGTCCGGCTTAATAATCGCGCGATCTGTGCCACGCTGCGTCTGCAGCAATCGCTTTTGGGCCTCGCCCAATGTAGCTTACGCTGCAGGTGGCTCCAGGTCTGGGCCCTTGCCGTCAGATTAGAGTAGGGGTACCCTAGTACCTCGAACTGCAGACGACAATGCGGAGCACTCAAGCAGCAGGCTGGCCTGGTGACCGCCATAACTCAGCTGTCCTTTGGAGCCATTCAAGAACAAAGTATCAAGGCCCCGCAAGAGGAGCTTGCCGGAAGGCCACTCAAGCGCACGCGAAAAACAAGGCCCCAGCAAGAGGATCTTGCCGAAGGCTTGGCGGGCGATAAGCTCCTCGAAGCTGACAGGACCTTGTCAGCTGCAAGGTGTGGTTTGCGGCAGTAACCTCTTCATCTCCGCTTCCAAATTATCCACCAACGTGTCGCCGGGCTTTCCCAGCACACGTGTCAATGGGCTGTGCAGCCAAGGGGGAGCGACGATAAGCAGCGCAAGCTACCATCGTGGCAAACGGAGGCGCACTTGACGGTCCCCACAGAATCGTTCGTGTGACAGGGACGGACATTTATGGCTTTGTCCCTTGCCGCCGAGTTAGGTATAGATTACTGCGACACCGTATAAAGCGTGTACCAACCAATGTTTTACTATTTTACCTTTGTCTACTTGCCACTTGTGGTGACCCTTTGTGCCTATAAAAGGAGGCCCAAGTGCAACGTAGAAAGGGTTCGCCCGGTTCAGTTCATTTGCCACATACGAGACTAGAGACACTAAAGCTAGGTTTTGTAGCTCCCATTGCTCCCTAGCAAGAACACAATACAATCAACCAAGCAGCAGAGGAGGGTTATCTCCCAAGAGCTCCGGCTGGGTAATCTGCTCGTGTGCATCGCTCGATCCGCTTTGTGCAATCTCCGCCCTCCAACCACAAGGGACCCTGTCCCATAGGTGTTCGTGGGCCACGATCAGCTTCCCGACATCCGCGATGACCTCCTCCTGCCTCCCGCTAGTCTTGGTCT
>JAHIAM010002521.1:0-119603 GCA_021605205.1 Aegilops longissima | reverse complement strand
ACCAAGAGCCGCCTCCGTGGCCGCTTGGGACTCGCCGATAGAGGGGCGGGCGAACAGCGCGTTGGGTTACCCACGTCCGTATTAATGAGAATCCCGGATTAAGGGGAAACACGATCTCTGCTCGACAAAGACGTGCCAAGGAAACCGCCGCTAAATGCGCTAAGGTGGTAAAGTAAAAACAATTCGAGTAATGGCTTGGTAGTGGTGTGACGCCATGCCACAAAAACGCCAAGAGATTGAACTTGTGTATATATTATTATTCTCTACGGTGGAATGTGGAATTTATTTTGCGAGCCGACACTATCCTAGTGTTCACAATCTTCTATCGCTTGGAGGAGGAACCCGCCTTGCAATGCCAAGCAATATACGCTACCGGACTTATCGTCATTGAAGCCTGGTTCAGGGCTACCGAGGAGTCCCGATTAGGGGTGTCCGGATAGCCGACTACCATCATCACCAACTATCATTTTCCGGACTATCATCATCGACCGGACTCCAAGACTATGAAGATACAAGATTGAAGACTTCTCCCGTGTCCGGATGGGACTTTCCTTGGCGTGGAAGGCAAGCTTGGCGATACGGATATGTAGATCTCCTACCATTGTAACCGACTCTATGTAACCCTAGACCTCTCCGGTGTCTATATAAACCGGATGGCTCTAGTCCGTAGGACTAACACAACAACCCTTACAATCATACCATAGGCTAGCTTCTAGGGTTTAGCCTCCTTGATCTCATGGTAGATCCACTCTTGTAAACATCCACAATATCAATATTAATCGAGCAGGACGTAGGGTTTTACCTCCATCAAGAGGGCCCGAACCTGGGTAAAACATCGTGTCCCTTGTCTCCTGTTACCATCCGCCTAGACGCACAGTTCGGGACCCCCTACCCGAGATCCGCCGGTTTTGACACCGACACCAACCTCAACCTCAGGCAAACTCGATGGGTCGAAATGATTCAAGAGTACAACCCAAGTATTGAATATACTCCGGGCAAGGCCAATGTTATTTCAGATGCTTTGAGCAGGAAGGCTTATTGCAACAGTTTAATCCTCAAGCCCTTCCAACCAGACCTTTGTGAATCTTTCCGCAAGCTGAAACTTCAAGTTGTTCCTCAAGGCTTTCTTGCCAACCTCATAGTCTCTCCTACTTTGGAAGATCAGATTCGTGAGGCTCAACTCCTGGATACCATGGTGAAAAAGGTGAAACGTGGTATCGACGAGGGCATTTCCAAATACAAGTGCTTCCACATTGATGACAAAGATACTCTTTTCTTCGAGGACCGGATTGTGTTTCCAAAGGGTGATCTATGTAAAGTCATTATGAACGAGGCGCACAATTCTCTTCTATCCATTCATCCTGGAAGTACGAAGATGTACCATGACCTCAAGCAGTCATATTGGTGGACTCAAATGAAGCGAGAAATTGCTCAATTCGTGAATGAGTGTGATGTCTGCAGAAGGGTGAAAGCAGAACACCAACGACCAGCTGGTCTCCTCCAACCTCTTGCTATTCCAGAATGGAAGTTTGATCATATCAAAATGGACTTCGTGACTGGATTTCCAAAGTCCAAGCGTGGAAATGATGCTATCTTCGTTGTCATTGACAAGCTTACTAAAGTGGCTCATTTCCTTCCTATCAAAGAATCCATCACAGCAGCTCAGTTGGCAGAGCTATACACCTCCAGGATTGTCTCCTTGCACGGCATTACACAATTGATCTCTTCAGACCGTGGAAGCATCTTCACCTCCAAGTTTTGGGATTCTTTTCAGAAGGCCATGGGCACCAACATTCGTTTCAGCACAGCTTTCCACCCTCAAACAAGTGGCCAAGTCGAGCGAGTCAATCAAATCCTTGAAGATATGCTCAGGGCTTGTGTCATTTCCTTCGTATGAAGTGGAAGAGTGTCTTCCATATGCCGAAGTTCTCCTACAACAACAGCTTCCAAGCAAGTTCGGCAAGGCCCCATTCAAATTCTCTATGGCGAAAGTGTCGACTCCTTTAAATTGGTCCGACATGTGAACGCCAACTTCTTGGCAACGACTTGATCACGTGGTCAAGAAATGTGCAAAGTCATTCGTGAGAATTCAAAGCCGCTAATCGCGCCTTAAGAGCTATTATGATGACAAGCACCGTGATGTGGCTTTTGAAATCGGAGACCATGTCTACCTCCGCATCTCTCAAATGAAAGGCACTCGTCGCTTCGGTATCAAAGGGAAGCTTGCCCCTAGATATGTGGGTCCTTTCAAGATCATTGGCAAAAGAGGCAATCTCGCCTATCAACTTGAGCTTCCGTCCAACTTCGTGAACGTGCACGATGTGTTTCACGCGTCACAGCTTCGCAAGTGCTTCAAGACTCCTGAACGCACTATCAACTTCGAAGAAATTGACCTCCAAGAAGATCTCTCTTATCATGAGCACCCCGTTGCTATTCTTGAAGAAACCGAGCGCAAGACTCGCAATAAGTTAATCAAATTCCTGAAAGTGAAGTGGTCACACCATTCCGACTGAGAAGCCACCTGGGAGCGCGAGGATCACCTCCGTTCCGAATATCCGGAGTTCTTTCACTCCTAGATCTCGGGACGAGATCCTCTTGTAGTGGTGGAGTGTTGTAACACCCCGGATGTAACTTTCCATATTTGTTACTCCAACTCTTGCCATTTTCGGCATTGTGATATGATATTCCCTCTATGGTTGGGTTTTTCTTCATTTTTGCATTTTGTCCATGTCATGCATTTCATATCATGTCATCATGTGCATCGATTCGTGATACGTGTTCGCCTCATGCATCCGAGCATTTTCCCGTTGTCCGCTTTTGCAATCCGCACTCCTATGTCCCCGGCGCCCCTTTTACATTTTTTTCGTGAGTGGGTGTTAAACGTTCTCGAATGGACGAGGCTTGCCAAGTGGCCTTGGTACACCACCGTAGACCACCACAAGTTTCGTGCCATTTGGAGGTCGTTTGATACTCCAACGGTTAACCGCGATAATCGCAAAGGCCTCTTTTGGGTTGCAGTCCAACACCCCTTCAAAACAGCCCAATAACCCATCTAAGTCACTTCCATGCTCTCCGTCGTCGGATCACGATCGTGGGCGTAAAACTACACCTCATTTGGAGCTTCCTAGCTCCTTCTACCTATAAAACACCCTCCCCGAAATCCCTGGATCATTTCCTACCCTAACCCTAGCCCCGCTCCTCTTCGCCGCCGCGGACACGTCCGGCGGAGCGGACGCGTCCGCCCGCTGTCCTGGACCACTGCGCCACGTGGCGGGCCGCGCCACATCGTCGCCGCCTCCGCCATGGGCCCGCAGCTGCCCTCCCTGCCCGAGCCGGCGCCTGCCCCAAGGCCCCTCGCCCTCGCCCGCTTCCCGAGCCGCTGCTTATCGCCCGCCTCATCGCGGTCGCCCGCCGCCTCGGCGCCGCCGCCGCCTTCTCTCGCCCTTGGCCTTCCATGAGCCCGCCGCCCGCGCCGCCAGCGTCGGACCTGGCCGCGCCGCCAGTCCGTCGGGACTCCTCCCCCGCCCTCCTTCCTCCTCTCCGCGAGCACTCATTGCCGTCCGCCTCGAACCTCGATCCGAGCCGGATCTAGATCCAAACGAGGGATTGACTTCTTCTCCCCCGAAATATCCTCTAAGTCATTTTTCTGTCAGTAGATTGTTGCATGTTCATCGCATCATAACTCTGTACCCGTGGCTCCGTTTGGGGCGTATAGCATACAGAACTGTTCGTCTCGATGAGTACATCATTTCATCTCATTGCATCATTTTCATTTGAGCTCATATTGATGCCCGAAATGCTGTTGGAAGAGGGCTATGTGATGTTAGTTTCAGATTCTTATCAGAACATGCACTTTTGTCATTTTTTCCATGATTGATGTGTGCATCCTATGAACTTGAGTCCTACATGTGTTTTGTAATATGCCATGCCATCTTTACAGGGGTGTATGCCATGTATTTTTGTGATCTCTATGGTGACTAGCACAAGCATGCAAACTAGGCTTCATGATGTTGCTGATTTCAGCCCCTGTTTTCCTGATATTTTTATGCCATGTAAACTTGATGCTACCGAGAGATCCATGCATATTTTGAGATACTTCAGTAAGGATGTTTTTAACATATGGTTATTCTCTATCCATCCATGCCCTTTTTTGCAATTATGGAGTGCCATAGCTTGAGTCAATCGAGCTCTACTTTTGCTATAAAATGTTTCCTGGCAGATTGTTTACATATTATTCAATTTTGCCAAGGTTGTTGTAGTTGATCCGTGAATGCTATGATGTTTTTCTTGCCATGTATAGCTTCTATGCCATGTCTTCTTGATGGATGTACGCTTAGTTTATCTTGAAATGCTCTGTAGTGAGTGCATCGAGCTCGCGAACATGCCTACATAATTCTGTCAATGTCATGCCCTGTTTGCTGAATCTGTTAACGGAACTTGCTATGTTTACGTGGGTGCCATCATATCTTCTGATCCTTTTTGGCTCATGGTCAGTAAGGAACTTTTGTTCAATGCTTTGAGTAGATTCATGCCATGCCTTGTTTTGCTATGCCCAGTCCCTGTAGCATGTTGTTTGCTTGCTCTGAACATTGCTTCCTGATGCTGATTCTGCCATGTTCAGTATTTTCTCCAAGTCTGTGAAGCTGATATATTTTGCAGTTTTGCCATGCTTGTTTGGACCTGTTAATGTGTGAATTAGCCGTAGCTCAGTGTTCATATTTTGTCAAGCATCTTGAGTAGATCACTGCCATATGCTTTGTTGGTACGTTTGGGTGCAGTAGCTTAATTTCTTGTTGCTTGCTATGTGGCATCATGCTGTTAATGGCAGATTTGTGCCATCCTTGTTTTGCTTGTCATTTGCAAACCGTGCATCCGATTCCGGTGATCTTTATATCGATTTCAACCGAAATCATCTCACCTTTCCAGCGGCATACTTGGTTTTCCAAGTTGATGCCTGGTTCATCATTTTCCTTCCGGAGCACGCATATGCATTGCATATCACATCTCGCATATTATGCCATGTATTGCATCATGTTGCTTGTGCATTGCACCGTGATTTATTGTGGTTCCATTGTTTGTGTTCTTGCTTTGGGTAGAGCCGGGAGACGAGTACGTGAACGAGGAACCTGTTGAGAACGCTTACGAGGATCAAGCTTTCGACAACTCGAGAACCTTGCGCAAGATGACCATACCTCGAAATCACTTCTATCTTTGCTTGCTAGATGCTCGCTCTTTTGCTATGCCTATGCTACGATGCCTGTCACTTGCTATATCATGCCACCCATATTGCCATGTCAAACCTCTAACCATCCTTTCCTAGCAAACCGCTGATTGGCTATGTTACCGCTTTGCTCAGCCCTCTTATAGCGCTGCTAGTTGCGGTGAAGATGAAGTTTGTTCCTTGTTGAACATGGAGATGTTGTTCCTTGTTGGAACATGTTTACTTGTTGGGATATCACAATATCTATTGTTTTAATTAATGCATCTATATACTTGGTAAAGGGTGGAAGGCTCAGCCTTATGCCTCGTGTTTTGTTCCACTCTTG
Organism: Aegilops longissima; assembly: GCA_021605205.1. Taxonomy (NCBI): domain Eukaryota; kingdom Viridiplantae; phylum Streptophyta; class Magnoliopsida; order Poales; family Poaceae; genus Aegilops; species Aegilops longissima. The sequence continues at coordinate 114,057 of JAHIAM010002521.1, read as the reverse complement.
CCACCCTAGTTTCCGCCATACCGTGTTATGTTCCTTGATTTTATGCTCCTTACACGGTTGGGTGATTTATGGGACCCCTTGACAGTTCGCTTTGAATAAGACTCCTCCAAAGAAGGCCCAACTTTGGTTTTACCATTTGCCACCTAAGCCTTTTTCCCCGGTTTTCGCGAGCCCGAGGGTCATCTTTATTTTAACCCCGGGCCAAGGTGCTCCTCGAGTGCTGGTCCAACTGTCACCACGGTGTGGCCATCAGGGCAACTCGAGATGGCCTATCGGAAGCTTGGACAATCCGATGTGCCTCGAGAACGAGATATGTGCAGCTCCTATCGGGATTTGTCGGCACATTCGGGCGGCTTTGCTGGTCTTGTTTTATTGTTGTCGAAATGTCTTGTAGTCCGGATTCGAGATCGATCGGGTCTTCCCAAGAGAAGGAATATCCTTCGTTGACCGTGAGAGCTTATAATGGGCTGTTGGGACACCCCGCAGGTATTATCTTTCAAAGCCGTGCCCGCGTTATGAGGCAGATGGGAATTTGTTCATGTCCGTTGTAGAAAACCCGGTTGACCTTAATTAAAACACATCAACGCGTGTGTAACCGTGATGGTCTCTTCTCGGTGGAGTCCGGGAAGTGAACACGGTGTTGGAGTTATGTTTGACGTAAGTATTTTCAGGATCACTTCTTGATCGCTACTAGCTTCACGACCGTGCCTTGCTTCTCTTCTCGCTCTCTTTTGCAGTGTAGCTACCATATATGCTAGTCGCTGCTGCAGCTCCACCTCACAACTCTGTCCTTCCTATAAGCTTAAATAGTCTTGATCTCGCGGGTGTGAGATTGCTGAGTCCCCGTGACTCACAGATTCTACCAAAACAGTTGCAGTGCCGACGATGCGGTCAAAGGCAGGTGACGAACCGAGCTCAAGTGGGAGTTCGACGAGGAACGTGGTCGTTACTATGTGTCTTTTCCCGATGATCGTAGTGGAGCCAGTTGGGACGATCGGGATCTGTAGCATTTGGGGTAGTCTTCTTTTATTTTGGTTCCGTAGTCGGACCTTGAGTGTAATCTGGATGATGGATGTTTATTTATGTATTGTGTGAAGTGGCGACTGTAAGCCAACTATGTATCTCTTTCCCTTATGTATTACATGGGTTGTGTGAAGATTACCTCACTTGCGACATTTCTTTCAATGCGGTTATGCCTCTAAGTCGTGCTTCGACACGTGGGAGATATAGCCGCATCGAGGGCGTTACATTAGGGCTAGAGCAACATCCAATACCCCATCAACCTAGGGTTTAGCTCGCCTGATCTCGAGGTAGATCGATCTGTAACATACCATACACATCAATATAATCAAGCAGGACGTAGGGTTTTTACCTCCTAAAGAGGGCCCGAACCTGGGTAAACATCGTGTTCTTCGTCCTTTGTTCCCCATTGATCGTAGACCCACAGCTCGGGACCCCCTACCCGAGATCCGCCGATTTTGACACCGACATTGGTGCTTTCATTGAGAGGTTCGCTATTAGGTCACTTATAGGGTCGATGGCTCGCCTAATCATCGAGGATGGTGTCCACTTCGGGGACCTCTTCGTCCCTGGCCAGCTCTTCGCGTTCGGCAGCATTGTGTTGCACGCCAACCTGACTGGTCATCTGACTAGAGCACCGGATTAGATTCGGCAACCTGGAGTACATCGCGGACGCTCGAGGCGATCTGGTTTTCACCGGATTCACGACCTTACCCTGCCCTCATGGGGCCAGTGGTACCTGCCCCGGAGCTTTCTCCCGATCCGATCTACGGATCGACCTCAACCCCACAATCGGCCTCGAGCTCGGACCTCTCCACCCTGTCCGGGGACCAGGAATCCCCTCAGACAAACCAATAATGCTCGTCGAAGACCCAGCTTCAAGCCTCAGTGCGGGACCGGTGTTCGGACACCAAGAGTCACTCTCGGCTGAACCCTCCCCTCATGTCGTAGATCTGGCTTTAAGCCCCAGTGACGGGTCGATGATCGGAAATCAAGAATCATCCCTGGCCAAAGCCCCCTTCACTAATCCGGCTTCGAGCCATGATGTCTACTATGCAACCTTCTTCTTGTAGACTCGTATTAGGCCTCCAAGCGTAGAGTTTTGTAGGACAGTAGCAAATTTCCCTCAAGTGGATGACCTAAGGTTTATCAATCCGTGGGAGACGTAGGATGAAGATGGTCTCTCTCAAACAACCCTGCAACCAAATAACAAAGAGTCTCTTGTGTCCCCAACACACCCCAATACAATGGTAAATTGTATAGGTGCACTCGTTCGACGAAGAGATGGTGATACAAGTGTAATATGGATGATAGATATAGGTTTTTGTAATCTGAAAATATAAAAACAACAAGGTAACTAGTAGGAAAAGTGAGTAAAACGGTATTGCAATGCTTGAAAACAAGGCCTAGGGCTCATACTTTCACTAGTGCAAATTCTCTCGACAATGATAACATAATTGGATCACATAAGAATCCCTCAACATGCAACAAAAAACCACTCCAAAGTTTGTATCGGAGAACGTAGGACAAAAACGTGCATCAACCCCTATGCATAGATTACCCCAATGTCACCTCGGGAATCCGCGAGTTGAATGCCAAAACATACATCAAGTGAATCAATAGAACATCACATTGTCACCAGAGATATCCCATCGCAAGACATACATCAAGTGTTCTCAAATCCAATACTCAATCCAACATAACAAAACCTGAAAGAGCAAAACTCAATTCATCTCCAGAAGGTAGAGGGGGAGAAACACCATATGATCCAACTATAGTAACAAAGCTCACGGTACATCAAGATCGTGCCAAATCAAGAACACGAGAGAGAGAAATCAAACACATAGCTACTGGTACATACCCTTGATACGTCTCCAACTTATCTATAATTTTTTTATTGTTCCATGCTATTATATTATCTGTTTTGGATGTTTTATATGCATTAATTTGCTATTTTATATGATTTTTGGGACTAACCTATTAACCTAGAGCCCAGTGCCAGTTTCTGTTTTTCCTTGTTTTAGAGTTTCGCATAAAAGGAATACCAAAGGGAGTCCAAACGGAATGAAACTTTCGAGATGATTTTTCTTGGACCATAAGACATCCAGAGAACTTGGAGTGCACGTCGGGAAAGCCACGAGGCAGCCACAAGGTCAGAGGGCACGCCTAGGGGGTAGGGCGTGTCCCCACCCTTGTGGGCCCCTCGTGATTCCACCGGCCTATTTCTTTCGCCTATATATTCTCAAATATTCCAAAACCTACCAGGACAGCCACGAAAACACTTTTCCACTGCCACAAACCTTCTGTACCCGTGAGATCCCATCTAGGGGCCTTTCCCGGCGTCCTGCCGGAGGGGGATTTGATCATGAAGGGCTTCTACATCAACACCATTGCCTCTCCAATGAAGCGTGAGTAGTTTACCATAGACCTATGGGTCCTTAGCTAGTAGCTAGATGGCTTCTTCTCTCTCTCTCTTTTATTCTCAATACCATGTTCTCCTTGATGTTCTTGGAGATCTATTCAATGTAATACCTTTTTTTGCGGTGTGTTTGCCGAGATCCGATGAATATTGGATTTATGATCAGCTTATCCATGAATATTATTTGAATCTTCTCTGAATTCTTATATGCATGATTTGATATCTTTGCAAGTCTCTTCGAACTATCGGTTTGGTTTGGCCAACTAGATTGGTTTTTCTTGCAATAGGAGAAGTGCTTAGCTTTGGGTTCAATCTTGCGGTGCTTGATCCCAGTGACAGAAGGGGAACCGACACGTATTGTATTGTTGCCATCGAGGATAACAAGATGGGGTTTTCATCATATTGCTTGAGTTTATTCCGCTACATCATGTCATCTTGCTTAAAGTGTCAATCTGTTCTTATGAACTTAATACTCTAGATGCAGGCCGGAGTCAGTCGATGTGTGGAGTAATAGTAGTAGATGCAGGCAGGAGTCGATCTACTTGATACGAACGTGATGCATGTATTCATGATCATTGACTTAGATATCGTCATAACTTTGCGCTTTTCTATCAATTGCTTGGCGGTAATTTGTTTACCCACTGTAATAGTTTCTATCTTGAGGGAAGCCTCTAGTGAAACCTATGACCCCCGGGTCTACTTTCCATCATATAAGTTTTCGATCTACAATTTTAATTTCCTTTTTACTATCTTTGTAATCTTTTACTTTCTGTTCCATAACCAAAAATACCAAAAACATTACTTTCCGTTTATCCATCTCTATCAGATCTCACTTTGCAAATAACCGTGAAGGGATTGACAACCCCTTTATCGCATTGGGTGAAAGTTGGTTTTTGTTTGTGAAGTATTCGGTGACTTGTGTGTTGTCTCCTACTGGATTGATACCTTGGTTCTCAAAACTGAGGGAAATACTTACGCTACTTTGCTGCATCACCCTTTCCTCTTTAAGGGAAAAACCAACGCAAGCTCAAGATGTAGCAGGAAGAATTTCTGGCGCCGTTGAGGGGGAGATTTACGCCAAGTCAAGAGTCAAGATTTGTCTCCCGTCAACTTGCCAATTTCTGGCGCCGTTACCGGGGAGATTGCTATGTCTTGAGCTTGCGTTGGTTTTCCTCGAAGAGGAGAGGGTGATGCAGCAAAGTGTAGCGTAAGTATTTCCCTCAGTTTTGAGAATCAAGGTATCAATCCAGTAGGAGGCTCCTCAAAAGTCCCACGCACCTACACAAACAAACTGAGAAGTCGCAACCAACGCAATAAAGGGGTTGTCAATCCCTTCATGGCCACTTGCCAAAGTGAGATCTAATAAAGATAGTAAGATAAGATAAATATATTTTTGGTATTTGTAATATAGATGCAAAAAGTAAAGATGCAAATAAAAATAGATTGAAAGCAAATAGGATAAGAGATAGACCCGGGGGCCATAGGTTTCACTAGAGGCTTCTCTCAAGATAGCATAAGTATTATGGTGGGTGAACAAATTACTGTCGAGCAATTGATAGAAAAGCGCATAGTTATGATATTATCTAGGCAATGATCATGTATATAGGCATCACGTCCAAAACAAGTAGACCGACTCCTGCCTGCATCTACTACTATTACTCCACACATCGACCGCTATCCAGCATGCATCTAGAGTATTAAGTTCATAAGAACAGAGTAACGCATTAAGCAAGATGACATGATGTAGAGGGATAAACTCATGCAATATGATATAAACCCCACCTTGTTATCCTCGATGGCAACAATACAATACGTGTTTTGCAACCCTTTTTGTCAATGGGTAAGAACACCGCAAGATTGAACCCAAAGCTAAGCACTTCTCCCATGGCAAGAAGAACCAATCTAGTAGGCCAAACCAAACTGATAATTCAAAGAGACTTGCAAAGATAACTCAATCATACATAAAAGAATTCAGAGAATATTCAAATATTATTCATAGATAAACTTGATCATAAACCCACAATTCATCGGATCTCGACAAACACACCGCAAAAAGAGATTACATCGAATAGATCTCCACAAGAGAGGGGGAGAACATTGTATTGAGATCCAAAAAGAGAGAAGAAGCCATCTAGCTAATAACTATGGACCCGTAGGTCTATGGTAAACTACTCACAACTCATCGGAGGGGCAAGGATGTTGATGTAGAAGCCCTCCGTGGTCGATTCCCCTCCAGAGAGTGCCGCAAGGCTCCAAGATGGGATCTCGCGGATATGTATGTTACGGCGGTGGAAATTGTGTTTCGTGGTGCTCCTGGATGTTTTCGGGCTACGTAGGTATATATAGGAGGAAGAAGTACGTCGGTGGCCGCCCGAGGGGCCCACGAGATAGGGGGCGTGCCCTATAGGGGGGCGCGGCCTCCTGCCTCGTGGCCTCCTCGGCAGCTTCTTGACTTGCACTCCAAGTCCTTCGGATCACGTTCGTTCCAAAAATTACGCTCCCGAAGGTTTCATTCCGTTTGGACTCCGTTTGATATTCCTTTTCTTCGAAATACTGAAATAGGCAAAAAAACAGCAATATGGGCTGGGCCTCCGGTTAGTAGGTTAGTCCCAAAAATTGATATAAATGTGTAAAACAAAGCCCATAAACATGCAAAAGGGGTAATATAATAGCATGGAACAATCAAAAATTATAGATACGTTGGAGACGTATCAGAGATCTACGCCAAGCCAAGACATACCAAGTACCCATCGTAAACTCTCATCTCTCGCATTACATTATTGGCCATTCGCCTCTCGTTCCCCCCCCCCCCACTTCTAAAACGATTTTCGAAAAGATTTGCCTTTTTTTGCTTCTCTTCCGTTCGGCTCTTCCTCCATGGCTGACTCTATAAGGGCTATGGGTTCTCACCCAGGTTTTAGTACTTTGGATGACCCCTCTGTCCTTTCTAAGCTCATAAATAATGATGCTATGGAAAGACTTACCGGGGTGGTTAAGGAATATTTCAATTTTGATGAAGATGATCCCGGAATTTTTCGTTATTTGCTTGATGAATCTTTGAAAGATGCTCAGGATAGGCTGTTGAGGATTCGAGCTAGCTATGTGCCCCAATACCAAATTGAGATATATTTGAATAGCTTTTATATTGGCTTACCTCTTTCTTGTAAGCAAGTTTTAGTTTCTATATTTGAAAATGGTTTTCTAGGGGGGGGGGGGGATGCCATGGCACTTATGAGAAGATGAAAACCATATTTGGGCACCCTAACGGAGAAAATGTTGAATCAAATGCTATTATGTGCTTTTATCAAAATTAAACAATCAAAGAGATGAAGGCTAGTTTGGATGCAAATTTTCATAATGTGCTTAATCTTTCTTCCACTATTAACAGCCATGTGCTTTCACAAAGTAGAAATATAAATGCCATGGATAAGAATTCTCTCTTTGTTTCCCAAAGGGGGGGCAAAAATACTTAGATATATTTCGTGTTTTATACCTAGCTAAGGGCGTTAAACAATAGCGCTTGTTGGGAGGCAACCCAATTTTATTTTTGTTTTTGCTTTTTAGGTTCTGTTTTGCAATAAATAATTCATCTAGCCTCTAGTTAGATGTGGTTTTGTGTTTTAGTAGTGTTTGTGCCAAGTGAGACCTTTGGGATAGCTTACGGTGATAGTTGATTTGATCTTGCTGAAAAACAGAAACTTTTGCGCTCAGGAAAATAATTCTCATTTTTAAGAGAAGAGTGCTTTTGAGTTGATTCTTTTTGAAGAAGATTAATAAACAAATTGCTTAGGTATGATACGTATCCAACGTATCTACATTTCCTAACACTTTTCCTCTTGTTTTGGACTCTAATTTGCATGATTTGAATGAAACTAACCCCGGACTGACGCTGTTTTCAGCAGAACTACCATGGTGTTGTTTTTGTGCAGAAATAAACGTTCTCGGAATGGAACGAAACTTTGCGAGGATTTTTATATCAATAATAAGAATTTCTGAGTCAAGACATGCGGAGAGGGCACAGGTGGGCACAACCCACCAGGCGCGCCTCTCTCTGGCGCGCCTGTGGGTTGCCCCCACATGGTGGCCCCGCAGACCCTGAAACCGACGCTATAAAATCCTATTTTTCAGAAAAAATCAGGGAGAAAGAATTATCACGATCCACAAGACAGAGCCACCGCCAAGCCCTGTTCTTCCTCGGGAGGGCAGATCTGGAGTCCGTTTGGGGCTCCAGTGAGGGGGGTCTTCGTTCTTCGTCATCACCAATCCTTCTCCATCAACAATTCCATGATGCTCCCAATCGGGAGTGAGTAATTCCTTCATAGGCTCGCTGGTCGGTGAGGAGTTAGATGAGATTCATCATGTAATCGAGTTAGTTTTGTTAGGGCTTGATCCCTAGTATCCACTATGTTCTTAGATTGATGTTGCTATGACTTTGCCATGCTTAATGCTTGTCACTTTGGTCCCGGGTGCCATGAACTCATATCTGAACCGTTTATGTTATCATCATTATATCCATGTGTTAGATCTGATCTTGCAAGTTATAGTCACCTACTATGTGTTATGATCCGGCAACCCCGGAGTGACAACAACCGGGCCCACTCCCGGTGATGACCGTAGTTTGAGGACTTCATGTATTCACTATGTGTTAATGCTTTGTTCCGGTTCTCTATTAAAAGGAGGCCTTAATATCCCTTAGTTTCCCATATGGACCCCGCTGCCACGGGAGGGTAGGACAAAAGATGTCATGCGAGTTCTTTTAATAAAGCACATATGACTATTTACGGAATATATGCCTACATTATATCGATGAACTGGAGCTAGGGTCGTATCGCCCTAGGTTATAACTGTCACATGATGAATATTGATGTCTACTACACAACCTTCTTCTTGTAGACGTTGTTGGGCCTGCAAGTGCACAGGTTTGTAGGACAGTAGCAAATTTCCCTCAAGTGGATGACCTAAGGTTTATCAATCCGCGAGAGGCGTAGGATGAAGATGGTCTCTCTCAAGCAACCCTGCAACCAATTAACAAAGAGTCTCTTGTGTCCCCAACACACCCAATACAATGGTAAATTGTATAGGTGCACTAGTTCGGCGAAGAGATGGTGATACAAGTGCAATATGGATGGTAGATATAGGTTTTTGTAAAATGAAAAATATAAAAACAGCAAGGTAACAAGTGGTAAAAGTGAGCGTAAACGGTATTGCAATGATAGGAAACAAGGCCTAGGGTTCATACTTTCACTAGTGCAAGTTATCTCAACAATAATAACATAGATAGATCATATAACAATCCCTCAACATGCAACAAAGAGTCACTCCGAAGCCACTAATAGCGCAGAACAAACGTAGAGATTATGGTAGGGTACGAAACCACCTCAAAGTTATTCCTTCAAATCAATTCGTTGGGCTATTCCTATAAGTGTCACAAACAACCCTGGAGTTTTTACTAGAATAACACCTTAAGATACAAATCAACCAAAACCCTAATGTCACCTAGATACTCCATTGTCACCTCAAGTATCCGTGGGCATGATTATACGATATGCATCACAAAATCTCAGATTCATCCAACCAACATAAAAGTACTTCAAAGAGTGCCCCAAAGTTTCTACCGGAGAATCAAGAACGTGTGCCAACCCCTATGCATAGGTTCCCAATGTCACGAAACCCGCAAGTTGATCACCAAGACATACATCAAGTGTTCATGAAAGACTCAATCCGATAAGATAACTTCAAAACGGGAAACTCAATTCATCACAAGAGAGTAGAGGGGGAGAAACATCATAAGATCCAACTACAATAGCAAAGCTCGGGATACATCAAGACCGTGCCATAGAGGGAACACGAGAGAGAACACGAGAGAGAGAGAGAGATCAAACACATAGATACTGGTACATACCCTCAGCCCCAAGGGTGAACTACTCCCTCCTCGTCATGGATAGCGCCGGGATGATGAAGATGGCCACCGGAGATGGATCCCCCCTCCGGCAGGGTACCGGAAAGGGGTCCCGATTGGTTTTTGGTGGTTCTGGAGGCTTGCGGCGGCGGAACTCCCGATCTATCTTATGTTCTGGAAGTTTTAGGGTACGTAGGTATATATGGGTGAAAGGAGTGTGTCGGTGGAGCTACGGGGGCCCCACGAGGCAGGGGGCGCGCCCGGGGGGGAGGGCACGCCCCCCACCCTCGTGAGCACCTCCCGTATCTTCTGACGTGGGGTCCAAGTCCATCACGTGGGTTTCCTTCCAAAAATAACTTGTCCGGTTGATTTCGTTCCGTTTTGACTCCGTCTGATATTCCTTTTCCTCGAAACACTGAAATAGGCATAAAACAACAAATCTGGGCTGGGCCTCCGGTTAATAGGTTAGTCCCAAAAATAATATAAAAGTGGAAAATAAAGCCCAATATTGCCTAAAACAGTAGATAATATAGCATGGAACAATCAAAAATTATAGATACATTGGAGACGTATCAAGCATCCCCAAGCTTAATTCCTGCTCGTCCTCGAGTAGGTAAATGATAAAAAAGATAATTTTTGATGCGTAGTGCTACTTGGCATAATTTCAATGTAACTCTTCTTACTTGTGATATGAATATTCAGATCCGGAAGATTCAAGACAAAAGTTCATATTGACATAAAAATAATAATACTTCAAGCATACTAATCAAAGTAATCATGTCTTCTGAAAATAACATGGCCAAAGAAAGTTCATCCCTACAAAATCATATAGTTAGGCTATGCTTCATTTACGTCACACAAAGATGTTCCCAACTTCTATACCCCCGATGACAAGCCAAGCAATTGTTTCATACTTAAATAATCTCAAACTTTTTCAACCTTCACGCAATACATGAGCGTGAGCCATGGATATAGCACTATGGGTGGAATAGAATATGATGACGGGGATTGTGTGGAGAAGACAAAAAAGGAGAAAGTCTCACATTGACGAGGATAATAAACGGGCTATGGAGATGCCCGTCAATTGATGTCAACATGAGGAGTAGGGATTGCCATGCAACGGATGCACTAGAGCTATGAATGCTCAACAAAAGAAAACTAGTGGGTGTGCATCCAACTTGCTTGCTCATGAAGACCTAGGGCATTTTGAGGAAGCCCATCGTAGGAATATACAAGCCAAGTTCTATAATGAAAAATTCCCACTAGTATGAAAATACAACTTATGAGACTCACTATATGAGAAACATGGTGCTACTTTGAAGCACAATATATGAGACTCACTACATGAAGAACAAGGTGCTACTTTGAAGCACAAGTGTGGAAAAAGAGATAGTAGCATTGCCCTTTTTTTATTTTTTTGGGCCTTCCTTTTTTTGGCCTTTCTCTTTTTTCGGGCAATGCTCTAATAAATGATGATCATCACACTTCTATTGATTACAACAATAAGGATTACAACTCGAAACTAGAACAAGATATGACTCTATATGAATGCCTCCAGCGGTGTACCGGGATGGTGCAATGAATCAAGAGTTACATGTATGAGAAATAATGCATGGTGGCTTTGCCACAAATACGACGTCAACTACATGATCATGCAATGGCAATATGACAAAAGTAAAATATGTCATGATGATGAACGAAACGGTGGAAAGTTGCATGACAATATATCTCGGAATGGCTATGGAAATGCCATAATAGGTAGGTACGGTGGCTGTTTTGAGGAAGATATAAGGAGGTTTATGTGTGATAGAGCGATCGTATCACGGGTTTGATGCACCGCGAAGTTTGCACCAACTCTCAAGGTGAGAAAGGGCAATGCACGGCAATCAAGAGGCTAGCTATGGTGGAAAGGTAAAAGTGCGTATAATCCATGGACTCAACATTAGTCAAAAGAACTCATATACTTATTGCAAAAATTTAGAAGTCATCAAAAATCAAGTACTACGCGCATGCTCCTAGGGGGATAGATTGGTAGGAAAAGATCATCGCTCGTCCCCGACCGCCACTCATAAGGATGCACAAGCCAGGTACACTTCATGTTTCAAATTTGTTACACAACTTTAACCATACGTGCATGCTACGGGACTTGAAAACTTCAACACAAGCATTTATGAAATTCACAACTACTCAACTAGCACGACTTTGATATTATTACCTCCATATCTCAAAACAATTATCAAGTATCAAACTTCTCTTAGTATTCAACACACTCATAAGAATTATTACAAATCTTGTATGCTTAGCATATTACGATTATTGAAGCAAATTACCATGCTATTTAAGACTCTCAAAATAATATAAGTGAAGCATGAGAGTTCATCTATTTCTTAAAAATAAAACCACCATTGTGCTCTAAAAGATATAAGTGAAGCACTAGAGCAAAAACAAACTACTCTGAAAGATATAAGTGAAGATCAATGAGTAGTCGAATAATTATACAACTATGTGATGACTCTCCCACATTTAAGAATTTCAGATCTTGATATTTTATTCAAACAGCAAGCAAAACAATACAAAATGACATGACGCTCCAAGCAAAACACATATCATGTGGTGAATAAAAATATAGCTCCAAGTAAAGTTACTGATGAACGAAGACGAAAGAGGGGATGCCTTCCGGGGCATACCCAAGCTTAGGCTCTTGGTTATCCTTGAATATTACCTTGGGGTGCCTTGGGAATCCCCAAGCTTAGGCTCTTTCCACTCCTTATTACATAGTCCATCGAATCTTTACCCAAAACTTGAAAACTTCACAACACAAAACTTAACAGAAAACTCGTGAGCTCCGTTAGCGAAAGAAAACAAAACACCACTTCAAGGTACTGTAATGAACTCATTCTTTATTTATATTGGTGTTAAACCTACTGTGTTCTAACTTCTCTATGGATTATAAACTATTTTATTAGCCATAGATTCATCAAAATAAGCAAACAACACAATGAAAACAGAATCTATCAAAAACAGAACAGTCTGTAGTAATCTGTAACTAACGCAAACTTCTGGAACTCCAAAAATTCTAAAATAAATTGATGGACCTGAGGAATTTTTCTAGTAATCATATGCAAAAATAATCAACTAAATAGTTGTGACACCCCCGATTCAATCGTACACTAATCATGCACGGAAACGTGTACGATCAAGATCAGGGACTCACGGGAAGATATCACAACACAACTCTAAAACATAAATAAGTCATACAAGCATCATAATACAAGCCAGGGGCCTCGAGGGCTCGAATACAAGTGCTCGATCGTAGACGAGTCAGCGGAAGCAACAATATCTAGTACAGACATAAGTTAAACAAGTTTGCCTTAAGAAGGCTAGCACAAACGGGATCTGATCGAAGAGGCGCAGCCTCCTGCACAGGATCCTTCGAACTACTCCTGGTCGCCGCGTCGGCTGGCTGCAGTAGTAGTAGGCACCTCCGTGTAGTAGTCGCCATCGATGGTGGCGTCGGCTCCTGGCTCCATCGTGCAGTCGCAGCAATCGGGTAGAGATAGGGGAAAGGGGAACAAGGCAACCGTGAGTACTCATCCAAAGTACTACAAGCAAGGAGCTACACTACATATGCATGGATATATGTGTAAAGGGCCATATCGATGGACTGAACTACGAATGCCGAATAAGAGGGGATAGCTAATCCCGTCAAGACTACGCTTCGCAGCCTCCGTCTTGCAGCATGTAGCGTAGAGTAGTCTGAAGTCCTCCAAGTAGCATCGCATAGCATAATCCTACCCGCGATCCCTCCTTGTAACCACGATAGAGAGCAACCACCGGGTTGTATCCGCACTTGGAAGGGTGTGTTTTATTAAGTATCCGGTTCTAGTTGTCATAAGTTCAAGGTACAACTCCAAGTCGTCCCTGTTATCAAGATCACGGCTATTCAATAGATTAACTTCCTGCAGGGTGCACCACATAACCCAACACGCTTGATCCCATTTGGTCGGACACACTTTTCGTGGTCATGCCCGCCATGGAAGATCAACACGCCGCAGCCCCACCTAGGCACAACAGAGGCCAGCACGTCGGTCTAAACCTAAGCGCACAGGGTCTGGGGCCCATCGCCTTAGCACACCTGCATGTTGCGTCTGTGACGGAAGCGAACTAGCCCCTTAATACAAGAGCAGGCTTACGTTCCAATCCGCGCGCGCGCCGCGATCGTGATGTCACGGCGTGCCGGGTGATACCACGACGTCGAGTGCCCATATCTTTCCCACGTAGTTGGTTAGTGCGTATAGACCAAATGGCCAGACTCAGATCAAATACCAAGAACTCGTTAAGCGTGTTAAGTATCCGCGAACGCCGAACAGGGCCAGGCCCACCTCTCTCCTAGGCGGTCTCAACCTGCCCTGTCGCTCTGCCACAAAGATCCACTCGCGGGTACTCCTACGAGCCGACCCGTCTTTAGTCACCACATGTATCATGTATAAGTATAAGTATATACCCGTGATCACCTCCCGAGTGATCACGGCCCGATAGTATAGCACAACAGACGGACGGGAATGTAGGGCCACAGATGGAATACTAGCATCCTATACTAAGCATGTAGGATTGCAGGTAAAGGTAACAACAGTAGTAGCAAGGACAGGCTATGCATCAGGATAGGTATAACGGAAAGCAATAACATGCTACACTACTCTAATGCAAGCAGTATAGAGTAGAATAGGCGATACCTGGTGATCAAGGGGGGGCTTGCCTGGTTGCTCTGGCAAGAGAGAGGGGTCGTCAACTCCGTAGTCGAACTGGGCAGCAGCAACGTCGGTCTCATAGTCTATCGCAGAGAAGAGGGGGAAGAAACAGTAAATACAAATGCAAACATAAGCATGACGACGCATGACATGGCAATGAGCGGGGTTAGGTGTGCCCTAACGCGGTAGTAGGTGATACCGGCGAAAGGGGGAACATCCGAGAAAGTATCCCCGGTGTTTCGCGTTTTCGGACAGGTGATCCGGAGGGGAAAGTTGCGTGTTCGATATGTTAGGGATGTGTGGCGGACGAACGGGCTGCGTGTCCGGAAGCGTCTCGTCGTTCTGAGTAACTTTCATGTACAGAGTTTTCCCATCTGAGCTACGGTTTATTTTATATTAATTTTAAAAGATTTAATTCATTTTTAGAATTTATTTAATTATTTAATTCTAACATTATCTAGAACAGTGTATGCTGACGTCATCACGACGTCAGCATGACATCAGCAGTCAACAGGGCATTGAGTGTGTCAAACTGACCAGTGGGTCCCAGCTGTCATTGACTGTTGACTAACCTAACAGATTAATTAACTAAACTAAGTGATTAGGTTAATCTAACCAGGATTAATTTAATTAATTAATTAATATTTTAATTAGTTTTAATTACTATTTATTAATTTATTATTTTTTTAATTAATTCTTTTTTATTTTCATTCTGGGCATGGGCCCCGTTTGCCATAGGCACAAGGGGCTTAGCGAGCGTCGTCAGCTGGTTGCTTGGCGTGGCGAGCTGCGAACCCGGGCGACGGCGGCCCTGGCGGGCGCAACCATAGTGGGGTTGCGGGTGGTCGCGGTGATGGGAAGGAGGCGGGGAACGCTGCTGGGCTCGGGGCAAAGGACGCGGGGCCTCCGAGCGCCGCCGCGATGAGTGGCTGAAGCCGGGCGGCGGCGGCACAACCCGTGGGCAGCAGAAGCAGCACATGACGGGGCGCGTCGAGGCCGCAGCGCCAGGCAGAGGCAGGCAGCAGAGCGCGGAGGCGCGACGGCTCAGCGAGAGCAGCGGCGGATGGCCGTGGCTGTTGCGGGCGATGGGAACGACGGTGAGCGCGTGCATGTACGTGCGCACGGAGACAGGGGAGAGGAGGAGAGGAGTTGGGGTCCTCACGGACGAGTAGAGACCAGGGGGCGGCGAGGCTCGAGGAAGGCCGTTGAGGAGGAGGACGGGGACGCGGCGACGTAGAGGAGGAGATCCGGCGAGGGAGAGGTCCGGGGGCGACGAGGTCGAGCGGCGGGCGTCGCGGTTCGTGCAACGTCGAGGTTCAGCCCCGAACCAGTTCTGGATCGGGGAGGGGGATGAGGACGGGGCGACGATGATCCGGCGACCGCGTTGGCTGGGAGGTGAGGCGACGCCGGCGGGAGGTAGGAGGCGACGAGGTCCGGGTGGTGGTGGTGCTCCGGCGACGGTGGTGTGGACGGGGCGGCAATGGTGTGCGGCGGTGGCGGGGGCGCCCGGGGCGCGGCCCAGATCCAGTCGGGGAGGTCGAGGGACGGGGCGTCAGGGCATCGGGTGACGCCGAAGGCGTCGATCGGCATCGAGGGCGAGGCCCTAGATCCAGAAGGGATCGGGCAGAGGAGGGGCGTGGGGATCGGGGGGTGGGGGGTTGTGCGGTCGTGGGTTAGGGTTACGGAGAGTGGGGGGGTTAGTAGTGGGTTAGGTGGACCGGGGTGGGCCGGCCTGTTGGGTCGGTTGGCCCATGGGGGGGGTTCCTTTCTTTTGTTTTCTTATCTTTTTCTTTTCTTTTTCTTTTTATTGCTTAATTCCCTTTTATTTTTGTTTTAGTAAAATACCAAAATGGCACCTAATTTGATGTTACCAAATATGCCACTGCCACATTAACTAGTTACCTAAACCAAAAATAGTTTTGTAATTATTTGTTATTTAATAGTATTTAAATAAAAAAATTCGCTACTGTTTTATTCATCTTATTGCAAACGTTTTATAAAAGTAGGGTTTCTTCACCTATATTACTTATGAATTATTTGTCACATCCAGAACATTTTAGTTTTAATATTTGAAAACTTTTATCATTTGACTCGACTTTGAAATTGAATCTGAACGAGATTTGAATCATCACGAGATTAGGAACAGTAACCATGGTGACGTGGCATCATTAACAGAGGTTTATTGTAGCTTAATTATCCGGGCGTCACAATAGCACTCTCCAGCAAAAAGTTATAGCTAATCTCGTGAGCGCTAAAGTTTCTGTTTTTTACAGCATGATCATAAAGACTTCACCCAAGTCTTCCCAAAGGTTCTACTTGGCACATACACTAATTAAAACATAAAACCACATCTAAACAGAATCTAGATGGATTATTTATTCCTAAACAGAAGCAAAAACAAAAAACACAAAATAAAATTGGGTTGCCTCCCAACAAGCGCTATCGTTTAATGCCCCTAGCTAGGCATGATGATTTCAATGATGCTCACAAAAAGGATAAGAATTGAAACATAAAGAGAGCATCATGAAGAATATGACTAGCACATTTAAGCCTAACCCACTTCCTATGCATAGGGATTTTGTGAGAAAACAACTTATGGTAACAATAATCAACTAGCATAGGAAGGCAAAACAAGCATAACTTCAAGATTTTAAGCACATAGAGAGGAAACTTGATATTATTGCAATTCCTACAAGCATATATTCCTCCCTCATAATAATTTTCAGTAGCATCATGAATGAATTCAACAATATAACCAGCACCTAAAGCATTCTTTTCATGATCTACAAGCATAGAATTTTACTACTCTCCACATAAGCAAATTTGTTCTCATGAATAATAGTGGGAGCAAACTCAACAAAATAACTATCATATGATTGAAAATTAAGATCAAGATGACAAGTTTCATGGTTATTATTATTCTTTAAAGCATATGTGTCATCACAATAATCATCATAGATAGGAGGCATGCTTTCATCATAGTAAATTTGCTCATCAAAGCTTGGGGTACAAAAAATACCATCTTCATCAAACATAGCTTCCCCAAGCTTGTGGCTTTGCATATCATTAGCATCATGGATGTTCAAGGAATTCATACTAACAACATTGCAATCATGCTCATCATTCACATATTTTATGCCAAGAATTCTATGTAATTCTTCTTCTAGTACATTGAGCACAATTTTCCTTCCCATCATTTTCACGAAAGACATTAAAAAGATGAAGCGTATGAGACAAACTCAATTCCATTTTTTTGTAATTTTCTTTTATAGACTAACTAGTGATAAAACAAGAAACAAAAAGATTCGATTGCAAGATCTAAAGATATACCTTCACTTACCTAGCCTCCCGGGCAACGGCGCCAGAAAAGAGCTTGATGTCTACTACACAACCTTCTTCTTGTAGACGTTGTTGGGCCTGCAAGTGCACAGGTTTGTAGGACAGTAGCAAATTTCCCTCAAGTGTATGACCTAAGGTTTATCAATCCGCGAGAGGCATAGGATGAAGATGGTCTCTCTCAAGCAACCCTGCAACCAAATAACAAAGAGTCTCTTGTGTCCCCAACACACCCAATACAATGGTAAATTGTATAGATGCACTAGTTTGGCAAACAGATGGTGATACAAGTGCAATATGGATGGTAGATATAGGTTTTTGTAAACTGGAAATATAAAAACAGCAAGGTAACAAGTGGTAAAAGTGAGCGTAAACGGTATTGCAATGATAGGAAACAAGGCCTAGGGTTCATACTTTCACTAGTGCAAGTTCTCTCAACAATAATAACATAGATAGATCATATAACAATCCCTCAACATGCAACAAAGAGTCACTCCGAAGCCACTAATAGCGGAGAACAAACGTAGAGATTATGGTAGGGTACGAAACCACCTCAAAGTTATTCTTTCAAATCAATCCGTTGGGCTATTCCTATAAGTGTCACAAACAACCCTGGAGTTTTTACTAGAATAACACCTTAAGATACAAATCAACCAAAACCCTAATGTCACCTAGATACTCCATTGTCACCTCAAGTATCCGTGGGCATGATTATACGATATGCATCACAAAATCTCAGATTCATCCAACCAACATAAAAGTACTTCAAAGAGTGCCCCAAAGTTTCTACCGGAGAATCAAGAACGTGTGCCAACCCCTATGCATAGGTTCCCGATGTCACGAAACCCGCAAGTTGATCACCAAGACATACATCAAGTGTTCATGAAAGACTCAATCCGATAAGATAACTTCAAAAGGGGAAACTCAATTCATCACAAGAGAGTAGAGGGGGAGAAACATCATAAGATCCAACTATAATAGCAAAGCTCGGGATACATCAAGATCGTGCCATAGAGGGAACACGAGAGAGAGAGATCAAACACATAGATACTGGTACATACCCTCATCCCAGAGGGTGAACTACTCCTCCTTGTCATGGATAGCGCCGGATGATGAAGATGGCCACGGAGATGGATCCCCCCAGCAGGTACCTAAAGGGGTCCCATTGGTTTTGGTGGTTCGGAGGCTTGCGGCGCGAACTCCCGATCTATCTTCTGTTCGGAAGTTTTAGGGTGCGAGGTATATATGGGTGAAAGGAGCGTGGGTGGAGCTACGGGGGCCCCACGAGGCGGGGGCGCGCCTGGGATGGCGCGCCCCCACCCTCGTGAGCACCTCCCGTATCTTCCGACGTGGGGTCCAAGTCCATCGTGGGTTTCCTTCCAAAATAACTTCTCCAGCTTGATTTCGTTCCGTTTTGACTCCGTCGATATTCCTTTTCCTCGAAACACTGAAATAGGCATAAAATAGCAAATCTGGGCTGGGCCTCCGATTAATAGGTTAGTCCCAAAAATAATATAAAAGTGGAAAATAAAGCCCAATATTGCCTAAAACAGTAGATAATATAGCATGGAGCAATCACAAATTATAGATACGTTGGAGACGTATCAAATATCATCCAACAAGTCACCGATCCAATGGCTACGAATTTATCTTATATCGTTTCTGCTAAGTTACTACTGCTATCATCACTGTTGCACTTGCTACAAAATTACTACTATCACTGTTACTGTTACTGTTACTATTGTTGTTGTCACTACTATTAAAACTATCAAACTACTTTACTACTGATCACTTCGCTGTAGATAATTAATCTCCAGGTGTGGTTGAATTGACAACTCAGCTGCTAATACCTTCAAATATTCTTTGGCTCCCCTTGTGTCGAATCTATATATTTGGGTTGAATACTCTACCCTCGAAAACTGTTGCGATCCCCTATACTTTTGGGTTATCAAGACCTTTTTCTGGCGCCGTAGCCGGGGAGCATAGCTATATTTGTTGGGTCACTTGGGATTATTATCATATTATCACTATGAAGAATCTGAAGGATCCTAAAACTAAGATATTTCCCTCAAGGACGAGGGGAGGTAAGGAACTGCCATCCAGTTCTGCTTTAGATTCACCTTCTGTTATGAATAAACTTGCAACACCACCACATGCTATTAATTCTGATATGTTGCAAGTTATTGATGATGCTACTTCTACTATGAATGATGCTTGTGATGATGCTAGTACCTTTCTTGATAATGATGATGTGACACTTGGTGAATTTCTTTATACACAAATTGCTAGAGTTATACAACATGATGTTGTTGAATCTGATGATGAGCTTGAAACTGGAACTCCTGAAACACCTGCTAGAACTAGCCTTCCTAGATATGAATTGCCTAAGTTACTGGAAGGTTATGTAATGAGTGAAGAAACAACTAGAGATATTTGATACGTCTCCAACGTATCTATAATTTTTGATTGCTCCATGCTACTTTATCTACTGTTTTGGACTATAATGGGCTTTATTTTCCACTTTTATATTATTTTTGGGACTAGCCTATTAACCGGAGGTCCAGCCCAGAATTGCTGTTTTTTTGCCTATTTCAGTATTTCGAAGAAACAGAATATCAAACGGAGTCCAAACGGAATGAAACCTTCGGGAATGTGATCTTCTCACCGAACGTGATCCGAGAGACTTGGACCCTACTCCAAGAAGCACCAGGGCGGTCACGAGGGTGGAGGGCGCCCCTAGGCGCCCCCCGCCTCGTGGGCCCCGACGCTCCACCGACGCATCCTTCCTCCTATATATACCTACGTACCCCCAATAGACCAGATACGGAGCCAAAAACCTAATTCCACCGTCGTACCTTCCTGTATCCACGAGATCCCATCTTGGGGCATGTTTCGGAGCTCCGCCGGAGGGGGCATCCACCATGGACGGCTTTCACATGAACACCATAGCCCCTCCGATGAAGTGTGAGTAGTTTACTTCAGACCTTCGGGTCCATAGCTAGTAGCTAGATGGCTTCTTCTCTCTTTTTGGATCTCAATACAATGTTCTCCCCCTCTCTCGTGGAGATCTATTCGATGTAATCTTCTTTTTGCGGTGTGTTTGTTGAGACCGATGAATTGTGGGTTTATGATCCAGCTTATCTATGAATAATATTTGAATCTTTTCTGAATTCTTTTATGTATGATTGAGTTATCTTTGCAAGTCTCTTCGAATTATCCGTTTGGTTTGGCCAACTAGATTGGTAGTTTTTGCAATGGGAGAAGTGCATGGCTTTGGGTTCAATCTTGCGGTGTCCTTGCCCAGTGACAGAAAGGGTTGCAAGGCACGTATTGTATTGTTGCCATCGAGGATAACAAGATGGGGTATTTATCATATTGCATGAATTTATTCCTCTACATCATGTTATCTTGCTTAAGGCGTTACTCTGTTTTTAACTTAATACTCTAGATGCATGCTGGATAGTGGTCGATGAGTGGAGTAATAGTAGTAGATGCAGAATCATTTCGGTCTACTTGTCACGGACGTGATGCCTATATACATGATCATACCTAGATAACCTCATAACTATGCTCAATTCTATCAATTGCTCAACAGTAATTTGTTCGCCCACCGTAGAATATCTATGCTCTTGAGAGAAGCCACTAGTGAAACCTATGGCCCCCGGGTCTATTCTCATCATATCAATCTCCATCATTTTATTTAGTTGCTTTGATTTTACTTTTTACTTTGCATCTTTATACCAAAAATACCAAAAATATTATCTCTATTAGATCTCACTCTTGTAAGTGACCGTGAAGGGATTGACAACCCCTAATCGCGTTGGTTGCGAGTAGCTATCATTTTGTGCAGGTACGAGGGACTTGCGCGTGACCTCCTACTGGATTGATACCTTGGTTCTCAAAAACTGAGGGAAATACTTACGCTACTGTGCTGCATCATCCTCTCCTCTTCGGGGAAAACCAACGCAAGCTCAAGATGTAGCAAGAAGGATTTCTGGCGCCGTTGCCGGGGAGGCTTATGCAAAAGTCAACATACCAAGTACCCATCACAATCCCTATCTCTCGCATTACATTATTTGCCATTTGCCTCTCGTTTTCCTCTCCCCAACTTCAACCTTGCCGTTTTATTCGCCCTCTCTTTACCAATCTCCTCCTCTTTTTCCCTTTGCCTTTTGTTTGGTCGTGTGTTAGTTTGCTTGTTTGTCGCGATGGCCCTACCTAAATTTGGTGACCTTCACCTTAAAAGGCTAGAGGAGATCGAAAACAATGTCAGGAAGTTTATGGTTTTGCAATTTGAGCATAATAATTTCTTTAGAAACGAGCTTAAGGAACAAAAGAGTTTTATGAGTTATATGAATAAAGAGCTCGATGATATGTCCAAAGAATTTGATGGTATAAGAGCCCAAATCTTCCTTTACCTAGAAGGCGTTCTAAGAATTCAGAGATTTTATATCTAGATGATGAAATTGATAAAAGTGGGATTGAAAGAAATAAAAATCTAGATATTGCTAAACCCACTATTTTGGATCTCAAGGAATTAAATTATTAAAATTGCTCTTTAATTGATTGTATTTCCTTGTTGCAATCCGTGTTAAATTCTCCTCATGCTTATAGTCAAAATAAGGTCTTTACCGAACACATTGTTGATGCCTTGATGCAATCTTATGAAGAAAAGCTTGAGTTGAAAGTTTCTATCCCTAGAAAACTCCATGATGAGGGGGAACCTACTATCAAAATTAAAATTAAAAATTATGAGTTTCATGCTTTGTGTGATTTGGGTGCTAGTGTCTCTACTATCCCCAAAGCTTTGTGTGATTTGCTAGACTTCCGTGACTTTGATGATTGCTCTCTAAACTTGCATCTTGCGGATTCCACTATTAAAAAACCTATGGGAAGAATTAATGATGTTCTTATTGTTGCAAATAGGAATTATGTGCCCGTAGATTTTATCGTTCTTGATATAGATTGCAATCCTTCATGTCCTATTATTCTTGGTAGACCTTTCCTTAGAACGATTGGTGCAATTATTGATATGAAGGAAGGGAATATTAGATTCCAATTTCCCTTAAAGAAGGGCATGGAACACTTCCCTAGAAAGAAAATAAAATTACCATATGAATCTATCATGAGAGCCACTTATGGATTGCCTACCAAAGATGGCAATACCTAGATCTATCCTTGCTTTTATGCCTAGCTAGGGGCGTTAAACGATAGCGCTTGTTGGGAGGCAACCCAATTTTATTTTGTGTTTTTTGTTTTTGGTTCTGTTTAGGAATAAATAATCCATCTAGATTCTGTTTAGATGTGGTTTTATCTTTTAATTAGTGTTTGTGCCAAGTTAAACCTATTAGATCTTCTTGGGAGATAGTTATTTGATCTTGCTGTAATTTCCAGAATCTTTGCGCTCAGTGCCCGAATTGTTAAAAATCACCAGAACGTGATAAAATAGTGATTACAATTTCTGCTGATCAATAAACAAATTGTCCAGGTCGTCTAATTTTGGTAGATTTTTTTGGGTTCCAGAAGTTTGCGTTAGTTACAGATTACTACAGACTGATCTGTTTTTGACAGATTCTGTTTTGCGTGTGTTGTTTGCTTATTTTGATGAATCTATGGCTAGTAAAATAGTTTATGATCGATAGAGAAGTTGGAATACAGTAGGTTTAACACCAATACAAATAAATAATGAGTTCATTACAGTACCTTAAAGTAGTCTTTTGTTTTCTTTCTCTAACGGAGCTCACGAGATTTCTATTGAGTTTTGTGTTGTGAAGTTTTCAAGTTTTGGGTGAATTCTTTTGATGGATTATGGAACAAGGAGTGGCAAGAGCCTAAGCTTGGGGATGCCCATGGCACCCCCAAGATAATCCAAGGACACCAAAAAGTCAAAGCTTGGGGATGCCCCGGAAGGCATCCCTCTTTAAATCCACTTCCATCGGTAATTTACTTGGAGCTATATTTTTATTCACCAACATGATATGTGTTTTGCTTGGAGCGTCTTGTATTATTTGTGTCTTTGCTTGTTAGTTTACCACAATCATCCTTTCTGTACACACCTTTTGAGAGAGCCATATATGATTTGGAATTTGTTAGAATACTCTATGTGCTTCACTTATATCTTTTGAGTTTGATAGTTTTGCTCATAGTGCTTCACTTATATCTTTTTGAGCTTGATAATTTTTGCTCTAGTTCTTCACTTAGATCTTTTAGAGCACGGTGGTGGATTTGTTTTAACGAAACTTGATCTCTCATGCTTCACTTAGATTATTTTGAGATTCGTTAATAGCATGGTAATTTGCTTAATGTTAATATACTTGGTGTTCAAGATATGTGAAACTTTCTTTTGAAGTGCGTTGAATACTAAGATAAGTTTGATGCTTGATAATTGTTTTGAGATATGGAGGTGATAATATCAAAGTCGTGCTAGTTGAGTAGATGTGAATTTGAGAAATACTTGTGTTGAAGTTAGCAAGTCCCGTAGCATGCACGTATGGTTAAAGTTGTGTGACAAATTTGAAACATGAAGTGTACCTGGCTTGTGCATCCTTATGAGTGGCGGTCGGGGACGAGCGATGGTATTTTCCTACCAATCTACCCCCCTAGGAGAATGCGTGTAGTACTTGATTTTTGATGACTTCTAAATTTTTGCAATAAGTATATGAGTTCTTTTGACTAATGTTGAGTCCATGGATTATACGCACTTTTACCTTTCCGCCTTTGCTAGCCTCTTGATTGCACTGCATTGCCCTTTCTCACCTTGAGAGTTGGTGCAAACTTCGCCGGTGCATCCAAACCCCGTGATATGATACGCTCTATCACACATAAACCTCCTTATATCTTCCTCAAAACAGCCACCGTACCTACCTATTATGGCATTTCCATAGCCATTCCGAGATATATTGTCATGCAACTTTCCACCGTTTCGTTCATCATCATGACATATTTTACTTTTGTCATATTGCCATTGCATGATCATGTAGTTGACATCGTATTTGTGGCAAAGCCACCATGCATTATTTCTCATACATGTAACTCTTGATTCATTGCACCATCCCGGTACACCGCCGGAGGCATTCATATAGAGTCATATCTTGTTCTAGTTTCGAGTTGTAATCCTTATTGTTGTAATCAATAGAAGTGTGATGATCATCATTTATTAGAGCATTGCCCGAAAAAAGAGGAAGGCCAAAAAAAGGAAGGCCCAAAAAAATAAAAAAGGGGCAATGCTACTATCTCTTTTTCCACACTTGTGCTTCAAAGTAGCACCTTGTTCTTCATGTAGTGAGTCTCATATATTGTGCTTCAAAGTAGCACCTTGTTCTTCATGTAGTGAGTCTCATATATTGTGCTTCAAAGTAGCACCATGTTTTTCATATATAAGTTTCATAAGTTGTTTTGTTCATACTAGTGGAAATTTTTCATTATAGAACTTGGCTTGTATATTCCTACGATGGGCTTCCTCAAAATGCCCTAGGTCTTCATGAGCAAGCAAGTTGGATGCACACCCACTAGTTTTCTTTTGTTGAGCATTCATAGCTCTAGTGCATCCGTTGCATGGCAATCCCTACTCCTCATGTTGACATCAATTGATGGGCATCTCCATAGCCCGTTGATTATCCTCGTCAATGTAAGACTTTCTCCTTTTTGTCTTCTCCACACAATCCCCATCATCATATTCTATTCCACCCATAGTGCTATATCCATGGCTCACGCTCATGTATTGCGTGAAGGTTGAAAAAGTTTGAGATTATTTAAGTATGAAACAATTGCTTGGCTTGTCATCGGGGGTATAGAAGTTGGGAACATCTTTGTGTGACAAAAATGAAGCATAGCCTAACTATATGATTTTGTAGGGATGAACTTTCTTTTGCCATGCTATTTTAAGAAGACATGATTGCTTTGATTATTATGCTTGAAGTGTTATTATTTTTATGTCAATACGAACTTTTGTCTTGAATCTTTAGGATCTGAATATTCATACCATGATTAAGAAGATTTACATTAAAATTATGCCAAAGTATCACTCCGCATAAAAAATTCTCTTTTTATCATTTACCTACTCGAGGGCGGGCAGGAATTTAGCTTGGGGATGCCTGATACGTCTCCAACGTATCTATAATTTTTGAATGCTCCATGCTACTTTATCTACTGTTTTGGACTATAATGGGCTTTATTTTCCACTTTTATATTATTTTTCGGACTAACCTATTAACCGGAGGCCCAGCCCAGATTTTTTTATTTTTTTGCCTATTTCAGTATTTCGAAGAAACAGAATATCAAACGGAGTCCAAACGGAATGAAACCTTCGGGAACGTGATCTTCTCACCGAACGTGATCCAAGAGACTTGGACCCTACTCCAAGAAGCACCAGAGGCGGTCACGAGGGTGGAGGGCGCCCCCCCTGGGCACGCCCCCTGCCTCGTGGGCCCCGACGCCCATCGACGTACTCCTTCCTCCTATATATACCTCACGCACCCCAATAGACCAGATCGGAGCCAAAACCTAATTCCACCGCCGCACCTTCCTGTATCCATGAGATCCCATCTTGGGGCCTGTTAGGAGCTCACGGGAGGGGCATCCACCACGGAGGGCTTCTACATCAACACCATAGCCCCTCCGATGAAGTGTGAGTAGTTTACTTCAGACCTTCGGTCCATAGCTAGTAGTTAGATGGCTTCTTCTCTCTTTTTGGATCTCTATACAATGTTCCCCCCTCTCTCGTGGAGATCTATTCGATGTAATCTTGTTTTTGCGGTGTGTTTGTTGAGACCGATGAATTGTGGGTTTATGATCTAGCTTATCTATGAATAATATTTGAATCTTTTATGAATTCTTTTATGTATGATTGAGTTATCTTTGCAAGTCTCTTCGAATTATCCGTTTGGTTTGGCCAACTAGATTGGTAGTTCTTGCAATGAGAGAAGTGCATGGCTTTGGGTTCAATCTTGCGTGTCCTTACCCAGGATGTAAAGGGTTGCAAGGCACGTATTGTATTGTTGCCATCGAGGATAACAAGATGGGGTATTTATCATATTGCATGAATTTATTCCTCTACATCATGTTATCTTGCTTAAGGCGTTACTCTGTTTTTAACTTAATACTCTAGATGCATGCTGGATAGCGGTCGATGAGTGGAGTAATAGTAGTAGATGCAGAATCATTTCGGTCTACTTGTCACGGACGTGATGCCTATATACATGATCATACCTAGATAACCTCATAACTATGCTCAATTCTACCAATTGCTCAACAGTAATTTGTTCACCCACTGTAGAATATCTATGCTCTTGAGAGAAGCCACTAGTGAAACCTATGGCCCCCGGGTCTATTCTCATCATATCAATCTCCATCACTTTTTTTACTTGCTTTGCTTTTACTTTTTACTTTGCATCTTTATACCAAAAATACCAAAAATATTATCTCTATCAGATCTCACTCTCGCAAGTGATCGTGAAGGGATATACAACCCCTAATCGCATTGGTTGCGAGTAGCTATCGTTTTGTGCAGGTACGAGGGACTTGCGCGTGACCTCCTACTGGATTGATACCTTGGTTCTCAAAAACTGAGGGAAATACTTACGCTACTGTGCTGCATCATCCTCTCCTCTTCGGGGAAAACCAACGCAAGCTCAAGACGTAGCAATATTCTTGCTTGCAATGATATAGATGATCTAGAGAAATTATTACACAAGTATAAAGAAAAATCTCTGAATGCTAGAATGAAGTCTGATCCTAAGTTTGCAACTTCAGCTATCTTTATTGATGATAAGGGTTATGAATTCTTTGTCGACCCAGAGTTAATTACTTTGGTTGAGTCTGATCCTTTCCATGGTTATGAAACTGAAACTGTTGTGGCACATCTTACTAAGTTGAATGATATAGTCAGCCTTTTTACTCATGATGAGAAAACTCGCTATTACTTTATTCTCAAATTATTTCCTTTCTCATTAAAGGGTGATGCTAAAGCTTGGTACAATACTCTTGCTCCTGGTTGTGTGCGTAGTCCCCAGGATATGATTTATTACTTCTCTGAAAAATATTTCCCTGCTCATAAGAAACAAGCTGCCTTACAGGAATTATTTAACTTTGTGCAAATTAAAGAAGAGAGTCTCCCACAAGCTTGGGGGAGGCTTTGTCAGTTACTTAATGCTTTGCCTAATTATCCTCTTAAGAAAAATGAAATACTTGATATCTTCTATAATGTACTAACTGATGCTTCTAGGGACTTCCTAGATAGTTGTGTTGGTTGTGTTTTCAGGGAACGAACTGTTGGACAAGCTGAAGAATTATTGAATAATATATTGAAAAATTATGATGATTGGAATATTCTTGAACCACCGGCTAAACCCACTCCAAAGAAGAGGGGTATATTATATCTCTGTCCTGAAGATATGCAAGAGGCAAAGAAATCTATGATGGAAAAAGGTATTAAAGCTGAGGATGTTAAAAATTTACCTCCTATAGAAGAAATACATGGGCTTAATACACCACCACTGCCTAAGGTGGTAGAGGTAAATTCTCTAATGAAGTTCAATGATAATGATAATCCTCACAATATGCATCCTATTCAATGCCTTTATGAGTTTGAAAACTATATTAGAAAACAAGATCACTTCAATGCAAATGGTATGAAACAATTGAAATATAATTCTGATATGATTGCTCGCTTGAGTGACTTGTTATTTAGAATCTCAAATGATGTTAGAGGTGTTGGAAAACATGCTTCTATGGTTCCAACTCAGTTAGAACAAGTTGCTAAATCTCAAAGAGAATTGCTTGATGAAATGAATCATAATATGCATGACTTTACTGTTAGAGTTGCAACTAGAGGAGGTAAAATGACTATGGAACCACTTTATCATGAGGGACACCCAAAAAGAATTGAAAAAGATTCACAAAGAGCTAAAACTAGTGCACCAAGTCCTTTTAAAAAGAAAAAGAAAAATAAAAATGATAGGACTTTGCATACTTCCAGTGAACCTGAAATAGAAAAACCTCCTGATAATGATAATGAAACTTCTATCTCAGATGCTGAAACTCAATCTGGTAATGAACACTCACCTAATGATAATGAAAAAGATAATGATGAGGTTCACGAAGACTCTCAACCAAACAATGATAAAGAACCAGATAATGATGTTGAGATAGAACCACCTGTTGATCTCGATAACCCACAAACTAAGAATAAAAGATATGATAAAAGAGACTTTGTGGCTAGAAAACACGGTAAAGAAAGAGAACCGTGGGTTCAAAAATCTATGCCTTTTCCACCCAAGTCAACTAAAATGAAAGATGATGAAGAATTTGAACGCTTTGCTGAAATGCTGAGGCCAGTCTTTTTGCGTACTCGCTTGATTGATATCTTGAAAATGCCTCCTTATGCAAAGTACATGAAAGATATCATCACAAATAAGAGAAAAATACCGGAAGCTGAAATCTCCACTATGCTTGCTTACACTTTCAAAGATGGAGTACCTAAAAAACTTGGAGATCCGGGAATACCAACTATACCTTGCTCTATCAAAAAGAATTATGTGAAAACCGCTTTGTGTGATTTAGGAGCTGGTGTTAGTGTTATGCCTTTCTCTTTATATAAAAGACTTGACTTGAATAAACTCACACCTACTGAAATATATTTGCAAATGGCTGATAAATCAACTGCCATACATATCGGTATCTGTGAGGATGTGCCCGTTGTTGTTGCTAATGTTACTATTTTGACTGACTTTGTTATACTTGAGATGCCCGAGGACGACAACATGTCGATTATCCTTGGTAGGCCCTTCTTGAACACTGCAGGGGCTATTATTGATTGCAATAAAAGCAAGGTCACTTTTCATACCAATGGTAATGAGCATACGATGCACTTCCCGAAGAAACAATTCCAAGTGTGGTATTAATGTTATTGAAAAATCTCCGACAATCACTATTGGAAGTTTTCAAATACCTCTACCTACTGTCAAAAAGAAATATGAAATGCTTATTGTTGGGGAAATGCATATCCCCATTGAGGTAACTTAGTGATTTATGAAAGTTCTTCGGTTTCATGCTAATCGAAAGTGGTTGTTAATAAGACCTGATCAACCTTATTAATGAATCATTTTTTAGCGGTATGAAGTTGATCAGTTTAGTAAGCACTACCTTCTGTCCCTACCTTTTATTTTCTGTTTTTTTAGTTAAATAAAATAAAATGCCATGTTTTGTCTGTTTTCTAAATTTCTCGTGCAATAAAAAATGGCCCAAAAATAAAAATTCTCAGAATGCCCTGAAAATTTTACATGATTTTTTCTGAATTTTTGGTGCAAATAATATCAGAGGGAGGTGCACTAGGTGGGCACAACCCACCTAGGCGCGCCAGGACCCCCAGGCACGCCCTGGTGGGTTGTGGTCCCCACGTGGGCCCCCTCACTTACTTCTTCATCCCACATCATGAATTACCTCTAGAAAAAAAATCTCCATTGCTCTCTCTCCCGTGTTTTTGAGCTCAAACCCGCGGATTTCGATCTCTTTGCTCGAAGCTCAGTTTCTGAAACTGTTTCGGGGGATTGTTGCTTGGTATGTGACTCCATCGTTTGTCCAATTAGATTTCGTTTTAGCAGTTTATATTTTGAATAATTAGCTACTCTAGGTGCTGTTGTAGATGTGCTTGCATGTTAAATTCTTATAGTTCTAAGTAGTATGAATGCTTGTTATGGCCTCTATGCATCCCTATGAGTAGTTGCTATCAATCTTATAAAGTTTTGTTGACAAATTTTTGTCACCCCCAAAATTTTTATTTTCAGAAAATTGTACGTAGACATTAATATCTTCAGGAAGTTTGGCTCGAAGAAGAACTCCAAGGGTGTTATTGGGGAGTCTTCTGATAGTGATCTCCACCCTCGGAGGTTGGCGGAGGTACAGCCGTGCGAATGGCCGCACACCCCGTTCTTGGAAGAGGCGGGAATCCTTCAAGAGTTCACACAA
The DNA here is from genome assembly GCA_021605205.1 of Aegilops longissima. NCBI lineage: Eukaryota > Viridiplantae > Streptophyta > Magnoliopsida > Poales > Poaceae > Aegilops > Aegilops longissima. Next base: position 83,672 of record JAHIAM010002521.1, on the reverse strand, counting down.
TATGTTGCGAATGCTGGCCTCACCGACTTCATCGTAGATGAGTGTGACCAGCACAAAATCCTCACAAACATCTCTGTTCAGAGTTTTAACATGAAGTTTTAACATGATCCTTTATTCTAGTATAACTCTTACGAACCACAGTGATGTCTACGACGCAACCTTCTTCTTGTAGACGTTGTTGGGCCTGCAAGTGCACAGGTTTGTAGGACAGTAGTAAATTTCCCTTAAGTGGATGACCTAAGGTTTATCAATTCGTAGGAGGCGTAGGACGAAGATGGTCTCTCTCAAACAACCCTGCAACCAAATAACAAAGAGTCTCTTGTGTCCCCAACACACCCAATACAATGGTAAATTGTATAGGTGCACTAGTTCGGCGAAGAGATGGTGATACAAGTGAAAAATAGAAAGTAGATAAAGGTTTTTGTAATCTGAAATTATAAAAACAGCAAGGTAACAAGTGGTAAAAGTGAGCGTAAACGGTATTGCAATGATAGGAAACAAGGCCTAGGGTTCATACTTTCACTAGTGCAAGTTCTCTCAACAATAATAACATAGATAGATCATATAACAAGCCCTCAACATGCAACAAAAAGTCACTCCAAAGCCACTAATAGCGGAGAACAAACGTAGAGATTATGGTAGGGTACGAAACCACCTCAAAGTTATACTTTCGGATCGATCTATAAAAGAGTTTGTACTAGAATAACACCTTAAGACACAAATCAACCAAAACCCTAATGTCACCTAGATACTCCATTGTCACCTCAAGTATCCGTGGGCATGATTATATGATATTGTAGCGACCTGACCCAAAATCGGTCAAATCTCTGTGTCTGTACCATCCCAAGATCATGCTGGTACTCACAGTACATCGATGAAATAATCAAAGTTCAATCACACCTGAATTTTATTACACGTTTCTCATATAGAGTCTTTATTACAAGAGAATAAATTCGGCTCAAGGCCAACTCATGAGAAATAAACTACTAATGCTGCGGAAGCGTAGAAGATAAAGCGAGTCCATCCGACTCCAAAGGGCAATCGCCAAGCGCGGAGTGTAGCCTCACTCCTGATCGGAATAAATCTCTGCAACATAAGACGTTGCAGCCGTGTAGGTCAGCTTTTTGAATAAGCTGGCAAGTCATGAAGAGAATAACAATAATAAAATTACTATCACTATATGCATTTTGGCTGTGGGGCTCTAAGTTTCATCATTTTGCGAAAAGCCAATTTTCTCCTACTATAGTGGACTTGCTTGCAAATTACTACAATTGTTGGTAGTTATTGAGATGGTTCCGCCAACCAATATCTCATTCCCAAATTATTAAGTCATAAACCCCTCAAATTAATTCATTAGTTTTAGTGTTGAGATTTCCAAATACTTCCAAGTTCCAGAGGCTCAATTTGTCCGTAACCGGGGACACGGCTAATCGATTAGATCTTTAACTCTGCAGAGGTTTGCGCACTTTCCCCGCAAGAATCATTCCCTCCTTTTAAGTCCTCGCACTTCATGGTGTTTGAAGACGGACGAATGAAACAGGTCTTCCAAAGAGTTCTTCCGCTACTGCCGTACCCATCCAATCCTACCGTTCTTCTACATCTCGTAGTACCGCCCAGCCAGCGTCACTACTAGGGTTGACCCAGCCAGAGCCCATAATGGCTTGCGGCTGCACAGTAAGCTTCGGTCATGGGGCATCCATCCGTCTCTTCGTGGCTGGGTGAAGCTTTCCGCAAGATGTCATGGCACTTCTCCATGCATCCCGCCAACCACTGGGTTCTCCAGGTGCCCGTCAACCGTCCTCCACCCAGTAGTGAATTTCGAAGTCCATCTTGATCATTGTAGTTCATGGGGTTGTCATCATCATTGACTCTCACATCTTGCTTATGAATTTCTCTCAACCAAAACCCGTCTATGAGCATAGCAAAGTAAACTACTTCGTCCCGGGGTCATGGTAACAAGGGGATTGGTTCATCCTACCACATGATACTACTCAAGATTAATAACTTCAAAATTTCAACTACTGCATGCATGGTGGGGTGGTGACAATTTCTAATGCACAAAAACATAGGTATAGAAAATAACATGATCAAAACTTGCCTTGCTGATGATCCTCGTAAGCTAAAGATTCGTAGTAGCAAGCTTCGCACTCCGGAAACTCTACCGAGACAAACAATAATCACAATAAGCATATAGCATAAGACTATATAACACAATAGCATAACAAGGTAACACACCAAAACCAACAAAGCAAAACCCAAAGGGAAAACTCAAAGAAAACCAACTCAAATTTCCTACTTCAAACAACAACTAGAATAGTTTTATATAACAAAAATTTTCTCAACATAACCTAATCATGGTTTTATGTTAACTTAACAGAAAAGAATGCATTAAGCAACTAGGAGCAAAAAGAATCAATTTAAAATCTATTATGAAACTCCTATTAGGCCTAATTCAATTTCTATTAAGAAAATAAAATAAAACTTTTATTCATTATAAATAAAAGTTCATCCCTTAAAGCAACAGAAACTAACCTAGAATAATCAATCACATGTTAAAAATAAATTTATTTACTAATTAAAATAATAGGAAAACAGTAGCTAGTTAATTAATTAGGATTAACAAGATTCTGCTTAAAACTATTTTTTTATTAATCCTAAAATACCCAAATTAATTCCTATGGTTTGGCAATGTCAAAATAAAGTTGGGACAAAAGAATCATCCAAAATAATTTTCTAACTCATGTTATAACAGATTTACTATTCTGACTAAAACTAAAATAAAGCAATTTTAATTAGTTTTAACATGGATAAATATATTTTCTACAGAAACTATAGAAAATTTGCAAACCAACAAAAAAAGAATCACTCAAAAATATTAAACAGAATAAAAGATATGAATTTTTCAAAACAGGAACTATTCTGTTAAAACAGAAAACGAAAATAAATAGAAAACGGCCTAATGGGCCTAAACTACGCACTGAGCGTAATATAAACTAAACGGGCCTAGGGTTAAACTGAATCGGGCCGGGCTAAAAAAATAAAACCCTAACTAAAATAAACCGTAAACGAACCGGGCCGGACCGGTTTTATTTAAAGGAACTTACCCCTTCGGGGGTGTTCTAATCCTAACCGTCGATTTGAGATCGGACGGGGGAGGGGATCTCCGGCGACTTACCGGAGCTCGGCGGCGGCGGCGGCGAGTGCGTTGGCCTCTCCGGTCGTCGGGGAGGTCGGTGGAGTGGCCCGGCGGGTGCGGACGAGCTCGGGGAGGTGTTCGGTGGAGTCGGTGGAGGTCGGGGAGGGCTAGGGCGGCGACGGCGAGTGAAATGGCGGCGGCGGTCGGCTCGGACTCCGGCGACGGCGTGAGAGAGGAGGAGAGGTTCCAGAGGGGCGAGGGGAATGGGGTGCGGGGCCCGATATTTATAGGGAGGGCCTCGGCGTGGCAACGGGGGGGCGATCGGGAGGGATTGATATCCGGATCTCACGGATCCGCGATCGGCGGCGGCGGCGGTGCAGGGGGTTGAAGGAGGGTGGGGTCCGCTGGCGGTGGGGAGGGGCGGCGCGGTCGGGTGGGTGACCGCCCGAGTGGTTTCGGCGAGGGGGCTGGCCTGGCGGTCTTTGGGCAGCTCATTGGCGCTGGTGGGCGGCTGCTGCGCTGGCGTTCTGGGTTTCCATGGCTGGCTGGGCAGGGGGCTGGCTGGCGCTGGGGTGTTTTTTTTTAATTTTTTTTTGAATAAAACAAAACAGAGATAACTTAATAAATATAAATATTTTATATAGGACATATATATACCAAAATGATCAGGGGAATATTCCCTATCATTTGAACATTTTTCCAAAGGCAAAATGCAAACTTTATAAAATTTCATTTTTTCCAATATTCAAATAAAACCCAAATTTGAATTCAAAACTTTTGGCATTGTTTCCTCTGATATTTTTGGAGTGTCATGTTTACTCCTCTCATACTTTTGATCAAGTATTTATCAGGCATAGTTTTTGAAATGATTCCCACTTGCCAAAGTTTGAATTCAAATTTGAAAACTCAAATCCTCTGAAACTCCAAATGGCACTCAAATTCAAACAGGATGCATTAGATGCTTAGCTATAATTGTAAAACATTCCAAATAGGAAATTTGGGATGTTACAAACCTACCCACCTTAAGATGAATCTCGCCCTCGAGATTCGGGTTAACTAACAAATAGGTGCGGGTGGTCTCGAAGAAGGTCTTCTTGGCGCTCCCAGTGGCTTCTTCCTCGGTGTGGTGACTCCACAAGACCTTGCAAAATTTGATGACTTTGTGCGGGTGACTCGCTCATAGATCTCGAGAATTCGGACGGGTTTCTCCTTGTAGGTTAGATCACTGTCAAGTTGTATGGCCTCTAGGGGCACTGTGTCTCTCAACGGTATATCGGCCATGTCGGCATGACACTTCTTCAGCTGAGAAACATGGAAGACATCATGAACTCCGAACAATCCTTCCGGCAATTCCAACTTGTAAGCAACTTCTCCACGACGTTCGAGGATTTTGTAGGGCCAATAAATCGGGTGCTAACTTCCTTTGACACCAAACCTCTTGATTCCACGAAGTGAGACACACGAAGATATGCTCGGTCTCCGCTTCGTAAGTCACTTCCTTGCGCTTCTCGTCGGCATAACTCTTACGTCTCGATTGTGCTATCTTGAGTCTGTCTCGAATCAGCTTGACTTTCTCTTGAATCCTGATAAGATCGGAACCGAAAAGTGATCGATCTCCAACACTATCCCACAAAGAAGGGTGTTCTGCACCTCCTTCCGTATAGAGCTTGAAAGGGCCATTTTCAATCGGATTGATAACTGTTGTTGTATGAGAACTCTGCGTATGGCAAATTATCATCCCAGCTAGACCCATAGTCTAGCACACAAGCTCTCAACATGTCCTCCGAATCTGGTTGACTCTCTCGGTCATCCATCATCATGGATGAAAAGCTGTCTTGAATTCCAGCCTCGTACCCAAAGTTTCATGCAATCGCTTCCAAAACTTTGAGGTAAACTGTGTTCCTCTATCGACACGATTTTCCTCGGAACTCCATGCGCACATACAATCCTGGTCATGTATATCTTGGCCAACTTAGCACTGGTATAGGTAGTCTTCACGGGAATGAAGTGAGCTACCTTGGTCAAACGATCAACCACTACCCAGATGGAATCATAACCTGAACGGGTCTGGGTAATCCGTGATGAAATCCATTCCAAGTTTCTCCCATTTCCACTCGGGAATCGGCAAAGGTTGAAGTAACCTGCTGGCTTCGATGTTCTGCCTTTACTCGTTGACAAACATCGATCTCGCTACGTACTCGGCAATATCCTTCTTCATACCGTCCACCGAAACTTTCCTTCAAATCCGGTACATCTTGGTGTTACCGGGTGAATCGAGTACGGTGAATCATGAGCCTCTGAAGAATTAGCTTCCGAGTTCGGGGTCATTGGGCACATAAATACGATCCTCGAACCATATAGTCCCGTGTTCATCCTTACGGAACCCTTTAGCTTTTCCTTCATCCATCTTTTGCTTTATCTCATCAATTTCCTTGTCCGACTTACGGCTTCACGAATCCTTTCGCCAAAGTGGACTGAACTTCCAGAGTTGCAACATATCCTCTCGAACTATCTCCATCGGAGATCTCTCGAGGTCATCGACTAACTCCTGGGGTAATCCTCCTGCTGTGAGAGTATTCACATAACTCTTATGGCTCAAAGCATCGGCTACAACATTAGCCTTACCTGGGTGGTAATGCAATCTCATGTCATAGTCCTTGATCAACTCTAGCCATCTCCTCTGCCTGAGGTTCAACTCTTTCTGCGTGAAAATATACTTCAAGCTCTTGTGATCTGTGTAAACATCACAACGGTTTCCGATGAGGAAATGTCTCCAGGTTTTGAGTGCATGCACTACGGCTGCTAACTCCAAATCATGTGTGGCATAATTCATCTCATGAGGTCGTAGCTGTCTGGAGGCATAAGCTACAACTTTACCTTCCTGCATTAATAACCCTCCGAGTCCTTGACGAGAAGCGTCACAATAAACCTGGTATTCCTTGTGTATGTCTGGCAAAATCAACACTGGGGCTGTGACCAATCGTTTCTTCAATTCCTGAAAACTGGCTTCACATTCCTCGGTCCAAACATACTTGGCTTCCTTCTTCAACAGCTCAGTCATGGGCTTGGCAATCTTCGAGAAGTTCTCAATAAACCTCCGATAATATCCTGCGAGTCCGAGAAAACTGCGGATCTCCTTGACTGAGGTGGGTGACTGCCAATCGGTGACTGATTCAACCTTGGCGGGATCAACTGCTATTCCTTCTCCTGAAATAACATGTCCGAGGAATCCAACTTCCTTCACCAAAATTCACATTTGCTGAACTTGGCATACAACCGATGTTCTCAAGTTTCTCCGAACTAGACGCAAATGTTCCTTATGCTCTTCCTCGCTCTTGGAGAATATCAATATATCATCGATGAACACCACGACAAACTTGTCCAGATATTCCATAAACACCTTGTTCATCAAATTCATGAAGTATGCAGGAGCATTAGTCAATCCGAATGACATGACGGTATACTCATATAAACCATACACGTAGTGAATGCTGTTTTGGGTATATCCTTTTCACGGATCTTCAATCGATGATACCACGATCAAGATCGATCTTAGAGAATACCTTGGCTCCTACTAGCTGATCAAACAAGTCATTAATCATTGGCGAGGGTACTTGTTCTTGATGGTTACTTCGCTCAACGCACGATAATCCACAACCATCCTCAAGCTTCCATCCTTCTTCTCTACCAAAAGAACTGGGCTCCCCAAGGTGATGAGCTTGGCGAATATATCCTTTCTCCAATAACTCATTAATTTGATCCTTGATCTCTTTCAACTCATTCGTGGCATCCGATAGGGTCTCTTGGATATTGGGGCTGTGCTGCAATAACTCAATCGAAACTCAATGTCCCCGTCCGGTGGCATTCTGGTAATTCCTCCGAAATACATCGGAAAATCTTGCACCATCGGCACTTCCTCCCTAACAACTCCCGTGAGGGAATGCACTGATTCTTCATCCGGCTGTGCTGGCTACATACTTGATCCTCTTCGCTCCGGGGTGGTGAGCAGAATAGACTTCTGCGGCAGATCTATGTTTCCTTCAAACTTTGTCAACCAATCCATGCCTAGGATTACATCCAAGGTCCGGGTTTCCAACACTATGAGGTCTGCGGAAATTTATGATTCCCGATGTTGAGGGTTGCATGACAGCCTAAACCTGCCATCATTTCTCCTCTGCGGAACCGACGCGAAGGGGCTTCTAAGGGTTTTAGTGGGCAACCCGTACTTTTCCACAACTACCCTTGATATGAATGAGTGCGTTGCACCGTAATCAAAGAGTACCAAAACTGAACGTGAATTCAATAAAACTTACCAACCACGATTTCCGGCTGATCATAGACGTCCTCCACGCCAATGTGGTTCACCCGAGCACGAGGGAACGGATTGGGCTTCTTCACGAGCCTCCATTGTCGTTTCCATTCCTCTGCTTGGCCTCCGGGCGATCGGTGGCATAGTGCCCCGCCTTCCGCACTTGAAGCAGGTGATGTGGCTCAGATCCTTCGGAGCCGGGGCAGAACGGTGCTGGTTCCCATTACCGTTCCCATTGCCATTGCCATTGCCTGACCTGTTGTCCTGGCTGCGATTGTTCCCATTGCCTCCATGGTTATGGCCTCCATGGTTATGATGGGTGTGCCCTCCTGAGTATGGTGCATAACGGGGCTTCTGCTGAGCTCCTGAGTTGTGCTTCCCCTGGCTGTACTTCCGCTTGCGGCTTTCTATCTGCTGCTGCTTGCCTTCAAGTATGGTGGCCTTGTCTACCAGCTCCTGGTAGTTGTTGAAGGTAGCCACAATAAGCTGCATACTCAGCTCGTCACTGAGTCCCTCAAGGAACTTCTCCTGCTTTGCGGCGTCTGTGGCCACATCATCAGGGGCATAGCGGGCTAGCTTGATGAATTCATCCACGTCTCGCGCCACAAGACGGTTCCCTGGCGTAAGTTGCGGAACTCACGCTTCTTGCACTCATGGCTCCAAATGAAACATGAGCGGTGCGGAAAGCTTTGTTGGAACTGATCCCATGTGATGGCACCAATGGGATAAGTGGCGGTGTAGTTCTCCCACCAAGAAGCTGCAGGTCCATCAAGTTGATGCGCTGCAAAGCGCACCTTCTCTGCATCGGTGCATCCAACAGTGATTAGCTCTCTTCCGACTTTATGCGGAGCCAATCATCACCACAATCGCCTCGGTGCTACTAGAGAACATCATGGATTTAGCCTCGTGAATCGAGTCAAGTTGTCCACGGGGGGTGGTGGCGGTGGATTGTTGGTGTTGTTGTTCGATTCGGATGAGTAGCTGCATGAGGGCATTCTGCTCTTCGGAGCAGTTGGGTGAGCTCATGGGAAAAACGGTGTCACGCCTCGGAGGCATCCGTGTTTTGGAGTGGATGAGAAAATTAGAATAGAACAATGGTCTATGAGAAATAACACTACCCATATGAATGCACAATCATAAAACACACCAATCATTTATTCATTCCACTCAAACATGGTTCAATCTCGATTACAAAAGCTCATGACTAATCGAAGGAAATATCAGCCTAACTGATCGACGAAAAGGAAAAAAAATAACATGGTGGTCGACTAAAAAGTCTTCATCAATAATCCTTGCGTCCTCTGGCGTGATGTCCTCTGTTGTGGTGCCTCCTCTTGCGGCTTCCTCCAGTGGAACTCCCTTCATAATCCTGATCATTGCTCACGAGGGGTCCGTCATCTCCACTCGGAAAAAAGTCCTCTCCCAAGTCCATCTTTTCCTCTATCGCGGCAAGCTTCATCTTCGGTCGCCGATTGTCTCCATGAAGTCCGCGACTTCTTCCTCATGGTTAAGGAAGTCTGCGTGTGCCTTCTCCTCCAGTTCCAGTTCACGGAACAATAGCCTTCTGTGTGCCTTCGAGTTACGGCGAGTCTGAATCTCCCGTTTCCTGAGGAGACACTCCAAGTCCTGGATATAGGAGAGAATGGAGTCGTCCTCCACGGTACGGATGATATCTCCATTCCTCGCCCTGCGAGAAACCATGGCGAGGTCTGAGGGATCGAGCTCGGCCCTGTACTCCTCTCGGAGATGTCCAAGTGCTCGATAGATCGCCATATCCCTTCCGATGATCCAGTTGAAGTCGGTGAACTCAAAGTCAATAGGCTCCGTGTGTCCTCCGAAGGTTCTCCCGGGAATATGCACCTCAATCTTGTAGCGGGTGTCCGTCGGAAGTGCATTGGTTGGCTTCCCGGTGATCGAGGGCAGAGCAATCTTCAGCTTCTTCACCATCTGGACCAGCTTCCTGCCGAAGGGCATCGTCTCATCGGGCTGGCAAAACTCCGGTAGCAAAACTGGGGTGAACTCGACGGCCATCTAGAATGTTGAAAAATCGGAGAAGAGTCAGAATTGAACAGGGGAGAATTACGGAATGATAAGGATATAAATTAAATGATCTCTTCCTATGGCTTTCCGATCCTAGGGGTTACGATCCTACGGTCAGCGTGTGCTCGATACCATCTCTCAGAGCGACCTGACCCAAAATCGGTCAAATCTACGTATCTGCATACCATCCCAAGATCATGCCGGTACTCACAAGACATCGATGAAATAATCAAAGTTCAATCACACCTGAATTTTATTACACGTTTCTCATATAGAGTCTTTATTACAAGAGAATAAATTCGCTCAAGGCCAACTCATGAGAAATAAACTACTAATGCTGCGAAGCGTAGAAGATAAAGCGAGTCCATCCGACTCCAAAGGGCAATCGCCAAGCGCGGGCGTAGCCTCACTCCCGATCGAATAAATCTACGCAACATAAGACGTTGCAGCCGTGTAGGTCAGCTTTTTGAATAAGTGGCAAGTCATGAAGAGAATAACAATAATAAAATTACTATCACTATATGCATTTTGGCTGTGGGGCTCTAAGTTTCATCATTTTGCGAAAAGCCAATTTTCTCCTACTATAGTGGACTTGCTTGCAAATTACTACAATTGTTGGTAGTTATTGAGATGGTTCCGCCAACCAATATCTCATTCCCAAATTATTAAGTCGAAACCCTCAAATTAATTCATTAGTTTTAGTGTTGAGATTTCGAATACTTCCAAGTTCCAGAGGCTCAATTTGTCCGTGAATCGGGACACGGCTAATCGATTAGATCTTTAACTCCGCAGAGGTTTGCACACTTTCCCATAAGAATCATTCCCTCCTTTTAAGTCTTCGCACTTCATGGTGTTTGAAGACGGACGAATGAAACAGGTCTTCCAAAGAGTTCTTCCGCTCTGCGGTACCCATCCAATCCTACCGTTCTTCTACATCTCGTAGTACCGCCCAGCCAAAGATCACTACTAGGGTTGACCCAGCCAGAGCCCATAATGGCTTGCGGCTGCATGTAAGCTTCGGTCATGGGGCATCCATCCGTCTCTTCGTGGCTGGGTGAAGCTTTCGCAAGATTTCATGGCACTTCTCCATGCATCCCGCCAACCACTGGGTTCTCCAGGTGCCCGTCAACCGCCCTCCACCCAAAGAGTGAATTTCAAGTCCATCTTGATCATTGTAGTTCATGGGGTTGTCATCATCATTGACTCTCACATCTTGCTTATGAATTTCTCTCAACCAAAACCCGCTCTCGAGCATAGCAAAGTAAACTACTTCGTCCGGGTCATGGTAACAAGGGATTGGTTCATCCTACCACATGATACTACTCAAGATTAACAACTTCAAAATTTCAACTCTGCATGCATGGTGGGTGGTGACAATTTCTAATGCAAAAAACATAGGTATAGAAAATAACATGATCAAAACTTGCCTTGCTGATGATCCTCGTAAGCTAAAGATTCGTAGTAGCAAGCTTCGCACTCCGGAAACTCTACCGAGACAAACAATAATCACAATAAGCATATAGCATAAGACTATATAACACAATAGCATCACAAGGTAACACACCAAAACCAACAAAGCAAAACCCAAAGGGAAAACTCAAAGAAAACCAACTCAGATTTCCTACTTCAAACAACAACTAGAATAGTTTTATATAACAAAAATTTTCTCAACATAACCTAATCATGGTTTTATGTTAACTTAACAGAAAAGAATGCATTAAGCAACTAGGAGCAAAAAGAATCAATTTAAAATCTATTATGAAACTCCTATTAGGCCTAATTCAATTTCTATTAAGAAAAATAAAATAAAACTTTTATTTATTATAAATAAAAGTTCATCCCTTAAAGCAACAGAAACTAACCTAGAATAATCAATCACATGTTAAAAATAAATTTATTTACTAATTAAAATAATAGGAAAACAGTAGCTAGTTAATTAATTAGGATTAACAAGATTCTGCTTAAAACTATTTTTTATTAATCCTAAAATACCCAAATTAATTCCTATGGTTTGGCAATGTCAAAATAAAGTTGGGACAAAAAGAATCATCCAAAATAATTTTTCTAACTCATGTTATAACAGATTTACTATTCTGACTAAAACTAAAATAAAGCAATTTTAATTAGTTTTAACATGGATAAATATATTTTCTACAGAAACTATAGAAAATTTGCAAACCAACAAAAAAAGAATCACTCAAAAAAATTAAACAGAATGAAAGAGATAAATTTTTCAAAACAGGAACTATTCTGTTAAAACAGAAAACGAAAATAAATAGAAAACGGCCTAATGGGCCTAAACTACGCACTGAGCGTAATATAAACTAAACGGGCCTATGTAGCGACCTGACCCAAAATCGGTCAAATCTCTGTGTCTGTACCATCCCAAGATCATGCTAGTACTCACAGTACATCGATAAAGTAATCAAAGTTCAATCACACCTGAATATCATTAATCGATTCTCATATAGAGTCTTTATTACAAGGGAATAAATTCGGCTCAAGGCCAACTCATGAGAAATAAACTATAATGCTGCGGAAGCGTCGAGGTAAAGCGAGTCCATCCGACTCCAAAGGGCAATCGCCAAGCGCGGAGCGTAGCCTCACTCCTGATCGGAATATATCTCTGCAACATAATACGTTGCAGCCATGTAGGTCAGCTTTTGGAATAAGTCGGCAAGTTATGAAGGACAACAATAATAAAGTTACTAACTCTATATGCATATTTGGCTGTGGAGCTCTAAGTTTCATCATTTTATGTAAAGCCAATTTTATCCTACTACAAAGGACTTATTTGCAAATTATTACAACTTGTTGGTAGTTATTGAGATGGTTCCGCCAACCAATATCTCGCTTCCCAAATTATTATTAAGTCATGAACCCATCAAATTAATTCATTAGAGTTAAGTGTTGAGATATCCGAATACTTCCAAGGTCCAGATGCTCAAATGTCCGTAATCGGGACACGGCTAATCGATTAGGTTATAACACTCTGCAGAGGTTTGCGACTTTCCCGCAAGAATCATTCCCTCCTTTAAAGTCTTCGCACTTCATGGTGTTTGAAGACGGGGCCAATGAAACAGGGTCTTCCAAAGAGTTCTTCCGCCACTACCGTACCCATCCAACCCTACCGCTCGTCTACTTCTCGTAGTACCGTCCAGCCAAATTTCACTACAAGGGTCAACCCAGCCAGAGCCCATAATGGCTTGCGGCTGCATGTAAGCTTCCGGTCATGGGGCATCCATCCTTCTCTTCGTGGCTGGGTGAAGCTTTCCGAGGATGTCATGGCACTTCTCCATGCATCCCGCCACCACTGGTGCTCCAGGTGCCCGTCAACCGCCCTCCACCCAAAGAGTGATTTTCCAAGTCCATCTTGATCATTGTAGTCCATGGGTTGTCATCATCATTGACTCTCACATCTTGCTTATGGATTTCACTCACCACAAATCCGTCTCACGAGCATAGCAAAATAACTACTACGTCCCGGGCCATGGTAACAAGGGATTGGTTCATCCTACCACATGATACTACTCAAGTTTAATGACTTCAAGATTTTCACTACTGCATGCAATGGTGGGGTGGTAACAACTACTAATGCACAAAAACATAGGTATAGAAATAACATGATCAAAACTTGCCTTGATGATCCTCGTAAGCTAAAGAGTCGTAGTAGCAAGCTTAGACTCGAACTCTACCGAGACAAACAATAACATAATAAGCACAAAGCAAGAGGATCACACAAGATAGCAAAGATAACATAACACAACAAAACAATCAAAACCAAATCAAAAGGAAAACTCAAAGAAATCAAATTCAAAGTTTTCCCTATTCCAAACAATAGCAAAAATAGTTTTATATAACAAAATTCCTTAATATAACCTAATCATGGTTTTAGGTTAACTTAACAGAAAAGGATTCACTAAGTAATTAGGAGCAAAAAGAATTAATTAAAAAGCTATTATAAAACTCATTTTAGGCCTAATCCAATTTCTATTAAGAAAATTAATTTAAAACTTTTATTAATTATAAATAAAAGTTCATCTAATGGAGTGACAGAAACTAACCTAGAATAACTAATCACAAGTAAAAATAAATTAATTTACTAATTAATTAATTAGGAAAACAGGAACTAATCAATTAATTAGAATTAATAGGATTCTGCCTAGAATTAATTATTTATTAATCCTAAAATACCAAAGTTAATTTCTAGGGTTTGGCAATATAAAAATAAAGTGATTGCAAAAGAATCATGCAAAAATAATTTTTCTAACTAAACTATAGCAGATTTGCTATTCTGACTAAAACAATATTAAAGCATTTTTAATTATTTTTAACATAGCTAAATATATGTTTTTCAGAAACTACATAAAATTTGAAATCCAACAAAAAAGAATCACTCAAAAATAGTAAACAGAATAAAAGATATACATTTTGAAATTTGAAACAAATCGCTAAAACAGAAAATCAAAATAAAAGAAAAGCCCAATGGGCCTATATCATGCACTAGGCGCCGATAGACTAAATGGGCCTAGGGTTAACTAACAACGAACCGGTCTAAACAAAATAAACCTAACTAAAAAATAAACCGCTCGGCCGTCCGGTTTTCTAACTAAAACTTACCCTTGGGGCTTCTAATCCTAACCACACGGTTGGGATCGGACGGGAGGGTTTTCCGGGACTCACCGGACTCCCGGCGACGGCATGGCGGCGGCGAGAGTGCTCCGGCGTTAGGTCGGCGAGCTTGGTGAGTCGTCGGGAGACGCGGGAAGCTCGGGGTGGTTCGTGGTGTTGGGGGGGGTCGGGGTGCACCAGGCGGCGGCAAAGGGTTTTGGCGGCGGAGGTGAGCTCGGGCTCCAGCGTGCCGGAGAGAGAGAGAGAGGGCTCCGGCGTGGCTAGGGGGGAATGGGGTGCGGGGGCTTGGCTTATATAGCCAGGCCTCGGCTCCTCTTCGAAGGGATCGGGCGTCAGGCGATCCGGATCCTTCGGATCCGTGGATCTCCCATGAGGTTCAAGCGTGGGCGGGGAAGACGACGGGTGGGGCCACGGTCGATGAGAGAGAGAGGGGAGGTTCGGTCGGTCGACCGAATCCTAGGGGATCGGCGGTAGCGGGGTGAGTCTGTGAGGCGCTGGGCTCGGCTGGCTGGCCTGATTAGGCAGTCTTGGCTGGGCTGGTCTTGTGGGGGGGATGAGGCGGCACTGGGCTGGGCTCGGTGGTTTGGTCACACCAAAAAAGTTTTTCCTTTATTTTTTAATTAAAACAAAACCAAAAATAAAACCTAAACTATAAATATTTTATATAGGGTATATATATACCAAAATGATCAGGAATATTCCTTTCATTTGAACATTTTTCCAAAGGCAAAATCCAAACTTTATGAAAATCCATTTTTTTCAAATTCAAATAAAACTCAGATTTGAATTCCAATTCTTTTGGCAATGTTTCCTCTGATATTTTTGGAGTGTCATGTTTGCTCCTCTCATACTTTTGATCAAGTATTTATCAGGCTTGGTTTTTGAAATGATTCCCACATGCCAAAGTTTGGAATTCAAATTCAAATAACTCTGAAACTTCAAATGGCATTCGAATTCAAACAGGATGCATAGGATGCTTATCTATAATTGTAAAACATTCCAAATAGGAAATTTGGGATGTTACCATCTCTGTAGCGACCTGACCCAAAATCGGTCAAATCTACGTATGCATACCATCCCAAGATCATGCCGGTACTCACGAAGACATCGATAAAGTAATCAAAGTTCAATCACACCTGAATATCATTAATCGATTCTCATATAGAGTCTTTATTACAAGGGAATAAATTCGCTCAAGGCCAACTCATGAGAAATAAACTATAATGCTGCGGAAGCGCCGAGGTAAAGCGAGTCCATCCGACTCAAAGGGCAATCGCCAAGCGCGAGCGTAGCCTCACTCCCGATCGAATATATCTACGCAACATAATACGTTGCAGCCATGTAGGTCAGCTTTTGGAATAAGTCGGCAAGTTATGAAGGACAACAATAATAAAGTTACTAACTCTATATGCATATTTGGTGTGGAGCTCTAAGTTTCATCATTTTATGTAAAGCCAATTTTATCCTACTACAAAGGACTTATTTGCAAATTATTACAACTTGTTGGTAGTTATTGAGATGGTTCCGCCAACCAATATCTCGCTCCCAAATATTATTAAGTCTTAAACCCATCAAATTAATTCATTAGAGTTAAGTGTTGAGATATCCGAATACTTCCAAGGTCCAGATGCTCAAATGTCCGTGAATCGGGACACGGCTAATCGATTAGGTTATAACACTCTGCAGAGGTTTGCGACTTTCCCGCAAGAATCATTCCTCCTTTAAAGTCTTCGCACTTCATGGTGTTTGAAGACGGACGAATGAAACAGGTCTTCCAAAGAGTTCTTCCGCCACCGCCGCACCCATCCAACCCTACCGCTCGTCTACTTCTCGTAGTACCGCCCACCACTTCACTACAAGGGTCAACCCAGCCAGAGCCCATAATGGCTTGCGGCTGCACAGTAAGCTTCCGGTCATGGGGCATCCATCCTTCTCTTCGTGGCTGGGTGAAGCTTTCCGCAGGATGTCATGGCGCTTCTCCATGCATCCCGCCACCACTGGTGCTCCAGGTGCCCGTCAACCGCCCTCCACCCAAAGAGTGATTTTCGAAGTCCATCTTGATCATTGTAGTCCATGGGTTGTCATCATCATTGACTCTCACATCTTGCTTATGGATTTCACTCACCACAAATCCCGCCTCTGAGCATAGCAAAATAACTACTACGCCCCGGGCCATGGTAACAAGGGATTGGTTCATCCTACCACATGATACTACTCAAGTTTAATGACTTCAAGATTTTCACTACTGCATGCAATGGTGGGGTGGTGACAACTACTAATGCACAAAAACATAGGTATAGAAATAACATGATCAAAACTTGCCTTGCTTGATGATCCTCGTAAGCTAAAGAGTCGAGTAGCAAGCTTCAGACTCAGAACTCTACCGAGACAAACAATAACATAATAAGCACAAAGCAAGAGGATCACACAAGATAGCAAAGATAACATAACACAACAAAACAATCAAAACCAAATCAAAAGGAAAACTCAAAGAAATCAAATTCAAAGTTTTCCCTATTCCAAACAATAGCAAAAATAGTTTTATATAACAAAATTCCTTAATATAACCTAATCATGGTTTTAGGTTAACTTAACAGAAAAGGATTCACTAAGTAATTAGGAGCAAAAAGAATTAATTAAAAGCTATTATAAAACTCATTTTAGGCCTAATCCAATTTCTATTAAGAAAATTAATTTAAAACTTTTATTAATTATAAATAAAAGTTCATCTAATGGAGTGACAGAAACTAACCTAGAATAACTAATCACAAGTAAAAATAAATTAATTTACTAATTAATTAATTAGGAAAACAGAACTAATCAATTAATTAGAATTAATAGGATTCTGCCTAGAATTAATTATTTATTAATCCTAAAATACCAAAGTTAATTTCTAGGGTTTGGCAATATCAAAAATAAAGTGATTGCAAAAAGAATCATGCAAAAATAATTTTTTCTAACTAAACTATAGCAGATTTGCTATTCTGACTAAAACAATATTAAAGCATTTTTAATTATTTTAACATAGCTAAATATATGTTTTTCAGAAACTACATAAAATTTGAAATCCAACAAAAAAAGAATCACTCAAAAATAGTAAACAGAATAAAAGATATACATTTTTGAAATTTGAAACAAATCGGCTAAAACAGAAAATCAAAATAAAAGAAAAAGCCCAATGGGCCTATACTGTGCACTAGGCGTCAGATAGACTAAATGGGCCTAGGGTTAACTAACAACGAACCGGTCTAAACAAAATAAACCTAACTAAAAAAAATAAACCGCTCGGCCGTCCGGTTTTCTAACTAAAACTTACCCCTTCGGGGGCTTCTAATCCTAACCACACGGTTGGGATCGGACGGGGGAGGGGTTTTCCGGGGACTCACCGGACTCCGGCGACGGCGGCGGCGGGCAAGCGAGAGTGCTCCGGCGTTAGGGTCAGCGAGCTTGGCGAGTCGTCGGGAGACGCGGAAGCTCGGGTGGTTCGGTGGTGTTGGGGGTCGGGTGCACCAGAGCGGCGACGGCGAGGGTTTTGGCGGAGGTGAGCTCGGGCTCCGCGTGCCGGAGAGAGAGGGAGAGGGCTCCATGTGGCTAGGGGGGAATGGGGTGCGGGGGCTTGGCTTATATAGCCAGGGCCTCGCCCTCTTCGGAAGGGATCGGGGCGTCAGGCGATCCGGATCCTTCGGGATCCGGTGGATCTCCGCGAGGTTCAAGCGTGGGCGAGGGGAAGACGACGGGTGGGGCCCACGGGTCGATGAGAGAGAGAGGGGAAGGTTCGGTCGGTCGACCAATCCTAGGGGATCGGGCGGGGGCGCGGGTGAGCTGCGCTGGGCTCGGCTCGGCTGGCCTGCCGATTAGGCTGTCTTGGGCGGGCTGGGCCTTGTGCGGGGGGGATGAGGCGGCTGGCTGGCTGGGCTCGGTGGCTCGGTGGGGCGCCAAAAGTTTTTCCTTTATTTTTTAATTAAAACAAAACCAAAAATAAAACCTAAACTATAAATATTTTATATAGGGTATATATATACCAAAATGATCAGGGAATATTCCTTTCATTTGAACATTTTCCAAAGGCAAAATCCAAACTTTATGAAAATCCATTTTTTCAAATTCAAATAAAACTCAGATTTGAATTCCAATTCTTTTGGCAATGTTTCCTCTGATATTTTTGGAGTGTCATGTTTGCTCCTCTCATACTTTTGATCAAGTATTTATCGTGCTTGGTTTTTGAAATGATTCCCACATGCCAAAGTTTGGAATTCAAATTCAAATAACTCTGAAACTTCAAATGGCATTCAATTCAAACAGATGCATAGGATGCTTATCTATAATTGTAAAACATTCCAAATAGGAAATTTGGGATGTTACAAACCTACCATTTTAAGATGAATCTCACCTCGAGATTCGGGTTGGCTAGCAATAGGTGCGGATGGTCTCGACGAAGATCTTCTTCGCTCCTGTGTGGCTTCTTCCTCGGTGTGGTGACTCCACAAAGACCTTGCAAAACTTGATGACTTTGCTGGGTGACTCGCTTGCAGCCTCGAGAATTTTGACGGGTTTCTCCTTGTAAGTCAAATCACCGCTGTTGTATGGCCTCTAGGGCACCGTGTGTCTCTCAACGGAACATCGCCATGTCGGCATGGCACTTCTTCAATCGAGAAACGTGAAAGACATCATGAACTCCGGACAATCCTTCCGCAATTCCAACTTGTATGCAACTTCTCCACGACGCTCGAGAATTTTGTAGGGCCAATGAATCGGGTGCTAACTTTCCCTTGACTCCAAACCTCTTGATTCCACGAAGTGAGACACACGAAGGTATGCTCGGTCTCCCACTTCGTAAGTCACCTCCTTGCGCTTCTTGTCGGCATAACTCTTCCGTCAGGATCGTGCTATCTTGAGCCGGTCTCAATCAGCTTGACTTTCTCTTGAATCCTTGATAAGATCGGAACCAAAAGTGATCGATCTCCAACGCTATCCCACAAAGAATGGTGTTCGCACCTCCTTCCGTATAGAGCTTGAAGGGGCCATCTTCAAACCGGATTGATAACTGTTGTTGTACGAGAACTCTGCGTCGGCAAGTTATCATCCCAGCTAGACCCATAGTCTAGCACACAAGCTCTCAACATGTCCTCCGTAATCTGATTGACTCTCTCGGTCTGTCCATCCGCTCATGGATGAAAGGCTGTCTTCAATTCCAGCCTCGCACCCAAAGTTTCATGCAATTGCTTCCAAAACTTTGAGGTAAACTGCGCTCCTCTATCCGACACGATTTTCCTCGGAACTCCATGCGCACATACGATCCTGGTCATGTATATCTTGGCCAACTTGGCACTGGTATAGGTAGTCTTCACGGAATGAAGTGAGCTACCTTAGTCAAACGATCAACTACTACCCAGATAGAATCATAACCTGAACGGGTCCCGGTAATCCTGTGATGAAATCCATACCAAGTTTCTCCCATTTCCAATCGGGATCGGCAAAGGTTGAAGTAACCTGCTGGCTTCGATGTTCTGCCTTTACACGCTGGCAAACATCGATACGGCTACGTATTCGCAATGTCCTTCTTCATACCTGTCCACCGTAAACTTTGCTTCAAATCCGGTACATCTTGGTGTTGCGGGGTGAATCGAGTACGGTGAATCATGTGCCTCCTGTAGAATTAGCTTCCGAGCTCGGGATCATTGGGCACATATATACGATCCTCAAACCATATAGTTCCATGTTCATCCTTTCGAATCCTTTAGCTTTTCCATCCTCCATCTTTTGCTTAATCTCATCGATTTCCTTGTCCGACTTCGGCTTCACGAATCCTTTCGGTCAAGGTGGACTGAACTTCGTGGTGGCAACAAATCCTTTCGAACTATCTCCATCGGAGATCTCGAGGTCATCAACCAACTCTGGGGTAATCCTCCTGCGGTAAGAGTGTTCACATAACTCTTACGGCTCAAAGCATCTGCTACAACATTGGCTTTACCGGGGTGGTAATGCAATCTCATGTCATAGTCCTTTATCAACTCTAGCCATCTCCTCTGCCTGAGGTTCAATTCCTTCTGCGTGAAGATATATTTCAAACTCTTGTGATCTGTGTAGACATCACAACGATTTCCAATGAGGAAATGTCTCCAGGTCTTGAGTGCATGCACAACAGCTGCCAACTCCAAATCATGCGTGGCATAATTCATCTCATGAGGCCGTAGCTGTCTGGAGGCATATGCTACAACCTTACCTTCCTGCATCAATACTCCTCCGAGTCCTTGACGAGAAGCGTCACAATAGACCTGGTATTCCTTATGTATGTCCGGCAATATCAATACTGGAGCTGTGACCAACCGTTTCTTCAATTCCTGAAAACTGGCTTCACATTCCTCGGTCCAAACATACTTGGCTTCCTTCTTCAACAGCTCAGTCATGGGCTTGGCAATCTTCGAGAAGTTCTCAATGAACCTCCGATAATATCCTGCAAGTCCGAGAAAACTGCGGATCTCCTTGACTGAGGTGGGTGACTGCCATTCGGTGACTGATTCAACCTTGGCGGGATCAACTGCTATTCCTTCTCCTGAAATAACATGTCCGAGGAATCCAACTTCCTTCAACCAAAATTCACATTTGCTGAACTTGGCATACAGCTGATGTTCTCGTAGTTTCTCCAGAACTAGACGCAAATGTTCCTTATGCTCTTCCTCGCTCTTGGAGAATATCAATATGTCATCGATGAACACCACGACAAACTTGTCTAAATACTCCATGAATACCTTGTTCATCAAATTCATGAAGTATGCAGGAGCATTAGTCAATCCAAATGACATGACGGTATACTCGTATAAACCATACACGTGGTGAATGCTGTTTTGGGTATATCCTTTTCACGAATTTTCAATCGGTGATACCACGATCAAGATCGATCTTAGAGAATACCTTGGCTCCAACAAGCTGATCAAACAAGTCATTGATCATCGGCAGAGGGTACTTGTTCTTGATGGTTACTTCGCTCAATGCACGATAATCCACAACCATCCTCAAGCTTCCATCCTTCTTCTCTACCAAAAGAACTGGGCTCCCCAAGGTGATGAGCTTGGACGGATATATCCTTTCTCCAATAACTCATTTATTTGTTCCTTGATCTCTTTCAACTCATTCGTGGCATCCGATAAGGTCTCTTGGATATTGGGGCTGTGCCGCAATAGCTCAATCAAAATTCAATGTCCTGTCCGGTGGCATTCTGGTAATTCCTCCGGAACACATCGGGAAATTCTTGCACCATCGGCACTTCCTCCCGAACAACTCCCGTGAGGGAATGCACTGATTCTTCATCTGGCTGTGCTGGCTACATACTTGATCCTCTTACGCTCCGGTGGTGGTGGCAGAATAGACTTGTTGGCACACCAATGTTCCTTCATACTTTGACAACCAATCCATGCCTAGGATTACATCCAAGGTCTGAGTTTCCAACACTATGAGTTCTACGGAAATTTGTGGTTCCCGATGTTGAGGTTTGCGGGACAGCTTAAACTGCCATCATTTCTCCTCCTGCGAACCGACGCGAGGGGGCTTCTAAGGGTTCTAGTCGTAATCCGTACTTATCCACAACTACCCTTGATATGAATGAATGCGTTGCACCGTAATCAAACAGAACCAAAACTGAACGTGAATTCAATAAAACTTACCAACCACGATTGTTCGGTTGATCATAGACGCTTCTCACGCCGATGTGATTCACTTGAGCACGAGGAAGGGATTGGGCTTCTTCGCGAGCCTCCATTGCCATTCCGTGCCTCTGCTTGGCCTCCGGGCAGTCGGTGGCGTAGTGCCTGCCTTCGGCACTTGAAGCGGTGATGTGGCTCGAGATCCTTCTGAGCCGGGCGAAACGGTGCTGATTTCCATTACCATTGCCATTGCCATTGCCATGGCCTGACTTGTTGTCCTGGCTGCGGTTGTTTCCATTTCCACCATGGTTATGACCTCCATGGTTATGGTGGATGTGCCCTCCCGAGTACGGTGCATAGCGGGCTTCGCCGAGCTCTGAATTGTGCTTCCCCGGCTGTACTTCCTCTTGCGGCTTTCTATCTGCTGCTGCTTGCCTTCCAGATGGTGGCCTTGTCTACCAGCTCCGGTAGTTGTTGAAAGTAGCCACGATAAGCTGCATGCTCAGTTCATCATTGAGTCCTCCAGAACTTCTCCCTTGGCGGCATCGGTGGCCACATCATCGAGGGCATAGCGGCAAGCTTGCTGAATTCCTCCACGTCTCGTGCCACAAGACGATTCCCTGGCGTAAGTTGCGGAACTCACGCTTCTTCGCACTCATGGCTCCAGATGAGACATGAGCAAGTCGAAGGCCTGCTGGAATTGATCCCAAGTGATGCCACCCAAGGGAAAAGTGGCGGTGTAATTCTCCCACCAAGAAGCTGCAGTCCATCCAGTTGATGCGCTGCAAAGCGCACCTTCTCAAAGATCGGTGCATCCAACGGTGACTAGCTCTCTTCCAATCTTGCGGAGCGGTCGTCACCACAATCGGCTCGGTGCTACTAGAGAACACATGGATTCAACCTCGTAAATCGAGTCAAGTTGTCCACAATGGGTGGTGGTGGCGGTGGATTGTTGGCGGGTTGTTCGATTCTCAATCGAGCTGCATCAATGCATTCTGCTGCTGGAGCAGCTGGGTGAGCTCGGCGGGAAACCAAAGGTCACGCCTCGGAGGCATCCGTGTTTTGGAGTGGATGAGAAATTTAGAATAGAACAAGGGTCTATGAGAAATAACACTACCCATATGAATGCACAATCATAACACACCAAACATTTATTCATTCCACTCAAACATGGTTCAAACTCGATTACAAAAGCTCATGACTAATCGAAGGAAAACATCGGCCTAACTGATCGATTTAAAAAGAAATAAAAGATGACATGGTGGTCGACTAAAAGTCTTCATCGCTGGCGCCTCCTCTTGGGGTTTCCTTCAAGGGTACTCCTTCAAAGTCCTGATCATTGCTCACGAGGGTGCTTCATCTCCACTCGGGTAAAGCTCCTCTCCCAAGTCCATCTTTTCCTCAATCGCGCAAGCTTCATCTTCGGTCGTCGACTATCTCCATGAAGTCCGTGATTTCTTCCTCATGGCCAAGGAAGTCTGCAAGTGCCTTCTCCTCCAGTTCGATTCATGGAACAAAAGCTTCCGTGTGTCTTGAGTTACGGCGAGCTGAATCTCCCGTTTCCTGAGAAGACACTCCAAGTCCTGAATGTACGAGAGAGTGGAATCGTCCTCGATGGTACGGATGATATCTCCATTCCTTGCCCTGCGAGAAACCATGGCGAGGTCTGAGTGGTCGAGCTCGGTCCTGTACTCCTCTCGGAGATGTCCAAGTGCTCGGTAGATCGCCACGTCCCTTCCGATGATCCAGTTGAACTCGGTGAACTCAAAGTTGATAGGCTCCGTGCGTCCTCCAAAGGTTCTCCACGGATATGCACCTCAATCTGTAGCGGTGTCCGCTGAAGTGCATTAGTGGGTTTCCCAGGATCGAGGGCGAGCAATCTTCAGCAACTTCACCATCTGGACCAGCTTCCTTCCAAAGGGCATCGCCTCATCGGGTGGCGAACTCCGTAGCAAAACCGGGGTGAACTCGACGCCATCTAGAATGTTGCAAAGGAGAGAAGAGTCGAATAGATCAGGAAGAATTATAGAATGAAAGAGGGATTCAAAGTAAATGGTCTCGCTTATGGCTTTCCGATCCTAGGGGTTACGATCCTACGGTCGGCAGTGCTCGATACCATCTCAGAGCGACCGACCCAAAATCGGTCAAATCTACGTATGCATACCATCCCAAGATCATGCCGGTACTCACAAGACATCGATAAAGTAATCAAAGTTCAATCACACCTGAATATCATTAATCGATTCTCATATAGAGTCTTTATTACAAGGGAATAAATTCGCTCAAGGCCAACTCATGAGAAATAAACTATAATGCTGCGGAAGGCCGAGGTAAAGCGAGTCCATCCGACTCAAAGGGCAATCGCCAAGCGCGGAGCGTAGCCTCACTCCCGATCGAATATATCTCTCGCAACATAATACGTTGCAGCCATGTAGGTCAGCTTTTGGAATAAGCGGCAAGTTATGAAGGACAACAATAATAAAGTTACTAACTCTATATGCATATTTGGTGTGGAGCTCTAAGTTTCATCATTTTATGTAAAGCCAATTTTATCCTACTACAAAGGACTTATTTGCAAATTATTACAACTTGTTGGTAGTTATTGAGATGGTTCCGCCAACCAATATCTCGCTCCCAAATATTATTAAGTCTTAAACCCATCAAATTAATTCATTAGAGTTAAGTGTTGAGATATCCGAATACTTCCAAGGTCCAGATGCTCAAATGTCCGTGAATCGGGACACGGCTAATCGATTAGGTTATAACACTCTGCAGAGGTTTGCGACTTTCCCGCAAGAATCATTCCCTCCTTTAAAGTCTTCGCACTTCATGGTGTTTGAAGACGGACGAATGAAACAGGTCTTCCAAAGAGTTCTTCCGCCACCGCCGTACCCATCCAACCCTACCGCTCGTCTACTTCTCGTAGTACCGCCCAGCCAGCTTCACTACAAGGGTCAACCCAGCCAGAGCCCATAATGGCTTGCGGCTGCATGTAAGCTTCCGGTCATGGGGCATCCATCCTTCTCTTCGTGGCTGGGTGAAGCTTTCCGCAGGATGTCATGGCGCTTCTCCATGCATCCCGCCACCACTGGGTGCTCCAGGTGCCCGTCAACCGTCCTCCACCCAAAGAGTGATTTTCCAAGTCCATCTTGATCATTGTAGTCCATGGGTTGTCATCATCATTGACTCTCACATCTTGCTTATGGATTTCACTCACCACAAATCCCGCTCTGAGCATAGCAAAATAACTACTACGTCCGGGGCCATGGTAACAAGGGATTGGTTCATCCTACCACATGATACTACTCAAGTTTAATGACTTCAAGATTTTCACTACTGCATGCAATGGTGGGGTGGTGACAACTACTAATGCACAAAAACATAGGTATAGAAATAACATGATCAAAACTTGCCTTGCTGATGATCCTCGTAAGCTAAAGAGTCGTAGTAGCAAGCTTAGACTCAGAACTCTACCGAGACAAACAATAACATAATAAGCACAAAGCAAGAGGATCACACAAGATAGCAAAGATAACATAACACAACAAAACAATCAAAACCAAATCAAAAGGAAAACTCAAAGAAATCAAATTCAAAGTTTTCCCTATTCCAAACAATAGCAAAAATAGTTTTTATATAACAAAATTCCTTAATATAACCTAATCATGGTTTTAGGTTAACTTAACAGAAAAGGATTCACTAAGTAATTAGGAGCAAAAAGAATTAATTAAAAGCTATTATAAAACTCATTTTAGGCCTAATCCAATTTCTATTAAGAAAATTAATTTAAAACTTTTATTAATTATAAATAAAAGTTCATCTAATGGAGTGACAGAAACTAACCTAGAATAACTAATCACAAGTAAAAATAAATTAATTTACTAATTAATTAATTAGGAAAACAGAACTAATCAATTAATTAGAATTAATAGGATTCTGCCTAGAATTAATTATTTATTAATCCTAAAATACCAAAGTTAATTTCTAGGGTTTGGCAATATCAAAATAAAGTGATTGCAAAAGAATCATGCAAAAATAATTTTTCTAACTAAACTATAGCAGATTTGCTATTCTGACTAAAACAATATTAAAGCATTTTTAATTATTTTTAACATAGCTAAATATATGTTTTTCAGAAACTACATAAAATTTGAAATCCAACAAAAAAAGAATCACTCAAAAATAGTAAACAGAATAAAAGATATACATTTTTGAAATTTGAAACAAATCGGCTAAAACAGAAAATCAAAATAAAAGAAAAAGCCCAATGGGCCTATACTGTGCACTAGGCGTCAGATAGACTAAATGGGCCTAGGGTTAACTAACAACGAACCGGTCTAAACAAAATAAACCTAACTAAAATAAATAAACCGCTCGGCCGTCCGGTTTTCTAACTAAAACTTACCCCTTCGGGGGCTTCTAATCCTAACCACACGGTTGGGATCGGACGGGGGAGGGGTTTTCCGGGGACTCACCGGACTCCGGCGACGGCGGCGGCGGCGAGAGTGCTCAGGCGTTAGGTCGGCGAGCTTGGAGTCGTCGGGAGACGCGGGAAGCTCGGGGTGGTTCGTGGTGTTGGGGGGGGGGGGTGCACCAGAGCGGCGACGGCGAGGGTTTTGGCGGCGAGGTGAGCTCGGGCTCCAGCGTGCTTGGAGAGAGAGAGAGAGGGCTCCATGTGGCTAGGGGGGAATGGGGTGCGGGGGCTTGGCTTATATAGCCAGGCCTCGGCTCCTCTTCGGAAGGATCGGGGCGTCAGGCGATCCGGATCCTTCGGGATCCGTGGATCTCCCATGAGGTTCAAGCGTGGGCGAGGGGAAGACGACGGGTGGGGGCCACGGGTCGATGAGAGAGAGGGGAAGGTTCGATCGGTCGACCGAATCCTAGGGATCGAGCGAGGGGCGGGGTGAGTCTTGTTGGCGGCTCGGCTCGGCCTGCTGGGCCATTAGGCAGGTCTTGGCTGGGCCTGGTCTTGTGGGGATGAGGCGGCGCTGGCTGGGCTGGGTGGCTTCGGTGGCGCTCAAAAAGTTTTTCCTTTATTTTTTAATTAAAACAAAACCAAAAATAAAACCTAAACTATAAATATTTTATATAGGGTATATATATACCAAAATGATCAGGGAATATTCCTTTCATTTGAACATTTTTCCAAAGGCAAAATCCAAACTTTATGAAAATCCATTTTTTCAAATTCAAATAAAACTCAGATTTGAATTCCAATTCTTTTAGCAATGTTTCCTCGATATTTTTGGAGTGTCATGTTTGCTCCTCTCATACTTTTGATCAAGTATTTATCGTGCTTGGTTTTGAAATGATTCCCACATGCCAAAGTTTGGAATTCAAATTCAAATAACTCTGAAACTTCAAATGGCATTCGAATTCAAACAGGATGCATAGGATGCTTATCTATAATTGTAAAACATTCCAAATAGGAAATTTGGGATGTTACAGCCTAGGGTTAAACTGAATCGGGCCGGGCTAAAAAAATAAAACCCTAACTAAAATAAACCGTAAACGAACCGGGCCGGACCGGTTTTATTTAAAGGAACTTACCCCTTCGGGGGTGTTCTAATCCTAACCGTCGATTTGAGATCGGACGGGGGAGGGGATCTCCGGCGACTTACCGGAGCTCGGCGGCGGCGGCGGCGGCGGCGGCGAGTGCGTTGGCCTCTCCGGTCGTCGGGGAGGTCGGTGGAGTGGCCCAGCCAAAGTGAGACGAGCTCGGGGAGGTGTTCGGTGGAGTCGGTGGAGGTCGGGGAGGGCTAGGGCGGCGACGACGAGTGAAATGGCGGCGGCGGTCGGCTCGGACTCCGGCAACGCAGCGTGAGAGAGGAGAGAGGTTCCAGAGGCGGGAGAATGGGGGAATGGGGGGGGCCCGTATTTATAGGGAGGGCCTCGGGCAACGGGGGCGATCGGGGGGATTGATATCCGGATCTCACGGATCTGGCGATCGGCGGCGGCGGGCGTGGTGCAGGGGGTTGAAGGAGGGTGGGGTCCGCTGGCGGTGGGGAGGGGAGGCACGGTGCGGTCGGGTGACCGGCCCGAGTGGTTTCAGGCGAGGGGGCCTCGGCTTTGGCAGTCTTGGGCCGGCTCATTGGCGCTGGTGGGCAGCTGGCTGCGCCCGGCGTTCTGATAACCGGCGCTGGCTGGGCAGAGGGCTGGCTGGCGCTGGGGTGTTTTTTTTTTAAAAAATTATTTTTTGAATAAAACAAAACAGAGATAACTTAATAAATATAAATATTTTATATAGGACATATATATACCAAAATGATCACGGAATATTCCTATCATTTGAACATTTTTCCAAAGGCAAAATCCAAACTTTATAAAATTTCATTTTTTCCAATATTCAAATAAAACCCAAATTTGAATTCAAAACTTTTGGCATTGTTTCCTCTGATATTTTTGGAGTGTCATGTTTACTCCTCTCATACTTTTGATCAAGTATTTATCAGGCATAGTTTTTGAAATGATTCCCACTTGCCAAAGTTTGAATTCAAATTTGAAAACTCAAATCCTCTGAAACTCCAAATGGCACTCAAATTCAAACAGGATGCATTAGATGCTTAGCTATAATTGTAAAACATTCCAAATAGGAAATTTGGGATGTTACAGATATGCATCACACAATCTCAGATTCATCCAACCAACACAAAGTACTTCAAAGAGTGCCCCAAAGTTTCTACCGGAGAGATAAGAACGTGTGCCAACCCTTATGCATAGGTTCATGGGCGGAACCCACAAGTTGGCCACCAAAACATACATCAAGAGGCACATGATATCCCATTGTCGCTACGGATAAACACGGCAAGACATACATCAAGTGTTCTCGTAAAATACTCAATCCGATAAGATAACTTCAAAGGAGAAACTCAATTCATCACAAGAGAGTAGAGGGGGAGAAACATCATAAGATCCAACTACAATAGCAAAGCTCGGGATACATCAAGATCGTGCCATTGAATATATAAACCCTGGTGGACTGATAGGCAGAACGGAGGCCTCCAGCGCACCGCACCACACGCGAGGGTAAAAAACCACCGCAAAACAGTGAGGGCGCAGCGCACCACGCGAGGGAAGAGTGCGCCACAGCGAGCGAACCCCCTTTCTGGCAGCGAGAGCGGACGGAGGCAGATGCAAATATCTCCCTCGTCACCCCTTTCTCTCCTCGTCTCTTCCCATCCGCTCCTCTCCTCCATGCCTCCGCCGCTGCTTCCCCCTCGCTCTTGGTCGCCTGTCTCCCCGCCCGGCCGGCTCAGCTCCTCGCCGCCTTCCTCTCCTCTTCATGCGCGGGCGTCTCGTCATCCCCACCACCGCCCATCCCCAGCCCCCACCCTAGCCTCCCCAATCCCTCCTCCCATCGAACCCTAGCAGAGAGAGAAGATGAGAGGAGAGAGAGAAGGAAGGAGAGGGAGGAGGAGAAAGAGAGAGGAAAGAGGGAGGAGGTGTGGCGGCGGCGTCGGCTGCGCCGGGCGAGGTCGGGCGCGACTGGCGGTTGGCGGCGGCTCGATCCATTCTGGATCGGGAGCTGCGAGGAGGCTGGGGCTCGGGCGTGATGCACGGAGGCTGCACCCGCCTCCATCTCCACGCGTGCAGCGGCGACCCCGGAGGAGCTCGAGCCGCAACGATGGTCCACGGCGCCGGCGTCGTCGGGAGGCGTGGGCGCAGAGACGGCCGGCTCCTCTCAGCTTCAGCGCTGCCGTCCATCCACCCGAGCGATCGATCTGCGCGTCCTCGCCTCCGTCCTCTCACGCACGCCTCGTGTCCGGATATTTGGTAATTTCTTTTACGAGCATAAATAGATATTGTGCCCCCACTGTTTGTTGTTTTGCCCAGCTGAAAGGTGGATCAAACATGAAAGACGTGAGCGTTAATAGTGTGAAAAGCAAGCCCTGGTCTTGTTGAAGTTCCATTGAATTTCTGTGATACTAATGCTCATATTTTGCAATTTGCTCTCCACAGCTTTCAGTCACGGATTCTTGAGGAAAACAGGTAATGCATTTTGTTTGTGTTAGCTATACTGAATCTGCAAAGCCTTTTTTGTCTGCAGAGAAATTCACGCTCTACATTAGTTAACCGATGCTGATTTTGATCTTAACAATTGCAGGAAAATAGGTAATATATATGATTAGTGTTTGGGTGACCGTTGATTCCTACACCGAGTTGTGTTGCTGTACAAATAGCCTCTCTTTTGGTGGTGACACGGTGTCCCTTCCGAGTTAGCTGCAACCTTTTCCCCATCATTCCCCATATTTCTTTCCATAACCTACTTCTTGAGCTGTAGGTTCATCGGACCTGTTGCATAAGGCGTAACAAGAATAAGAACATTTGTCAATTTTTTCATGTGCAGGTTCAGCAGCAGCAATGCTCAAGACAGAGTTGGGTGCACATCATATATATACATATGTTGTCGCATCTTAATAAACGGAGATGAGCGAAGCGAGATGAGATATCTATCCGATCGTCATCCTTCCTGCACTTGGGTCTCATCATCTCTGTCGTCGTCCTTCCGCTTCCTTAGTTGGTTGTCGCTTCTTTGTACACTGCTGTAGTTTAGAGATCGTAATATATTTTCCATGGATATAATTGAATCGACACTCAGTTTGCTATATAATTTGTTCAGTTCTCTCTCATATCGATTCATACATAATATTATGCATAATGGTCCCATTTTAAGTAGAATATAACCACTGGATTATTCAAACTTTGCTCGTGTTTCTCGGGCACCATAACTCTAATCCGACATGAGCGGTGCAACCACGGCGGTGGGCGGTGGAATCACAAGATAGAGATAGACACAAGTAGAATATAACTTGTCATATTTCTACAATGACCACACTACTTATGGTTCCTAAGAGAAGGTATCGGTGATAGTGGGCACGGTGATGAGGGAATCAATACAAAGAGATTAATTGACAACTCTGTTCTTGATAGGTTGTACAAATATACAAGGTACTACTGTTTCCTTTTATGTTTAAATAGCTTTGTGAGCACAACTATATGAAAATTCTGCGATTCATGGTGGAAGCTGGCATCTTTGTTTTCCTGACCGAAAATACTTAGTTTCATGCCTCCATGGTATTATTTAGAGGACAATCCGATGAGAGATCCCTACTTAGCTAACTAATATATAGCGTTTGATGGTACTGTGTCGATGTTGTAAATACAAAATATCCTGCAGGAGCATTATTTTTATTTTGAATTTTTATTGTTTGAGCCTCTTTTACATATTAAGTGTAATATCACAGACTTTCTTCTTTCAGAGTTAATCGCCATGCTCAACCATGACTACTCTGCTCTTGTGCTCACCATTATATATTTTTAGACCTTAACCATTTGATTAAGGAGGAGAGGTGTGTCAAATAAACTCCCCTGTTCAAAGCTGAATCCAAACACATGTGGTCTCCTTTTGAAAGTGATTACATCTGTCAAGCTCTTCAATACCAATGTGGACATATCGCCACTGATTTTCCACCATCAAGCTAGCCTACCTGCACATCATGCAAGGCTCACAGCTCAGTGCTGCAATAGCTATGTTGTTTTTCCCACATCAACCATGCGGTCGTTACTAAAGCTTAGTTCCGGAATTTGTACGTGCTCCGTTGCGCACAACAAACTAGTGGCTATTTATTTGCTTAAACAATATGTCCAGCCACCAATTTCTGCATGTCCTACTAATATTCCTTTATGGATGTATCGCACAAATTTCAGTTATTGGATACGAAATGTAGGTTCTCTATTCAGAGCTGGGTCCGGGTCCAATGATATGTAGTCCCCTTTTCCAAGCTAATGTATATGCTATCCTATTTAATAACAATTAAGCACACACACTCATTTCAGATTATCAAACTATTGTGTGTGCAAATTCTACACTTCTCAAAGCTAACTCCCGTAGACAAGATAAGAAAAAGAATATGGGCGGTGTTCTACGTAAAATTTGCCATCCTATTCTAGATGTGCAGAGTCATCGAGTGACATATCCTAATTTCATATTGTGCCTTGCAGATTTTCCTGTCGGTGTACCCAGCTGTCACTACTGTCCCATTTTTTACTTGATGCACATTATTTGCGTCCACTAGCAGCTATAGCTCCCAAATATGATTTGCATCGTCTCAATTTGGAGTGGACTTGTTCGTTAGTGCAGCTAGCTAGCATATTTTGGATAATATGGATCGACACTGTACTCTTGGTTGTTAATTTAGCTACCTAATTTGTTCTAAGTAGAAGTTTACAAAGTTGCATGCCATCAAGATTGTAGCCAATTAACACGCATGCATCTATATGACTCTTCAACCGGTCCTTTTAGAGTCTTGGAACATGACATTCTCTTCTTTTAAACAAGTGTCGAGTGTTTATATTTGCTACCACAAAATATCGTGGGAACCGCTAGCATGTGTACGAAGGCAAATAATTCTCGAGGCACTGGCATGATTGAAGGGAAAGAGGTTCTGTGACTCAAGGTTGGGTCGCCGTGTGTATATTTATTTATGTATTCATATCCATGCTTGTGCGGTTTCCTCTATTTTCGTAGCCATCGATGCCTTCTCCTTATTTGCTTTGTCAATGTTCGTGTGTGCCCAACTCAATTGTTGCTGCATTTATGTATGTGCTTTCTTATGTGGCAGATAAACTCTTGCTTTAATATGTGCACTTCCAAGTTTGACGATACATCGTGGGGAGGCGGTGTCCTCTGCAGCTAGGTCTACTTGTGGCGACCTCACCATCACCAACCCATCTGCAGGTATGCTAGCTCCTCTTCTATTAATGCAAAAGGAGATGCTCAAATGGATTGAGTGGTACCCTCCTGAAAGTATTGTAGGGATGGACATATGGATTGATTGGTAGCCCCTGAAAGCTACACAGATCTGAACCAATAACTTTAATAAGAATGTGTATCCCAGCTCCTTTTATAATCTTGAATCCTTCTCGGTCCTACTAAATCTGTAACTCATGTTTCTTTTGGGAAACAATATTTTGGACATATACTAATTAAGGTAGCTACATGGGGACCTTTTGTTCGCCAGATTTGATGATTTCTCTCAATATCTTTTTGGCGATGTAGTTGGCAATGATTGGGTGGGCGGTTCTTCGCATTGCATTCTGTTTTTAAGTTTGGACAATTGGCTGCTAATTTATCATGTGAATATGTTCTCTCTCTGCAGATGAAGATAGCAAATATTTGTTATATTCTTATCCAATCAGTTCACACCATTGTTGTGTCCAACAGAAGATTCAAAACTTTCAAGCTCCTTTTTTTGTTGCTAGCCATGAAGGTGATACTTTAGTAAAAGGTGCATACAGTACTAACATTTTGCTATCTTTATGCTCCTCCATATGGATGGGAACTAAAAGGGTGATGATATTATTCTACCTTTCAATATTTGGTGGCGCATATTTAAGAAAATCACAGCTAAGCATGTCACTTTCTAGAAAGGCGCTTGACTGGAACGTATATGTATATAGTTAATAAAATCATAGTGACTGATTTTTTAGTTCCTCTATTTAGATTAGAGGTGTCTGCATGCACATTAGCCAAGTGATCGGTCCTTCCAGCTCAAAAGAGAAAGTGACCGATGTTTTGGCATATTTTCCTATTAGGAATAAATGGATATGCCCATGCACGTATGCACACAGATTTCAGGTTACAGTGTAATTAGGAAACAGATGATACCTCATTCTGTCGTCTTGGTCTGAGAAGAGGGGATATACTTGGTGAATATATATGTTCCACTCGACCATTAATTTCAGAGAAAAGGACATGCACTTCAGTAGCAAAAATTTGATTGTTATGTACTATCTGTAATGCTAAGCATTTATTTTGCTAATATCTCCTCATCTGAATTTGTATTTTGTGCCATTTGGCCTTTTAACTTTATGGGCATCTGCAGATGGTCTGAAAACCAAGATATGCCAGAGGTAATAACTATGCGGGCTGCTCCAGATGGACCAAGAATGGAACCATATCTCCTGGCGGTGCATAATAATTCATTCTTTAATCTTATATGTTCCTCGTGAATTAACTATTTGAGTTGGCGTTTATGCAATTTCTGATATGACACCATTTACTTTATTACTTCTTAGAAGATGATGGTTCTTCTTCTCCTATTTGATGTTGCCTTCAGGGAGTCAGATTACCCAGATCATCCATTTGTGGCATCTTCTTGCGTTCATGGAAGATTTGGTACTTCTTTGCCCTTTCTCTGCAATACTTGGCTACTATCTGCAGTTTTTGTATCAACCAAGGGATTGAGTGAAGCTCTCCTGTGTCATAGTCTGAGTGTTTTAGACTTTAGTGCTAACTGACTTTTGATGTTAATTGCTAATCAAATAGTAATATACTAATGTAAATAGTGACTGTTGATTTAAATAGTGACCATTGCTAATTAGTTTCAGAGTTGGCTGTTGATTTGAAGTGACTCATTTTTAATACTGTTGACTATTTTAGATTCGATAATGTTTCAGAGTTACCACCGGCTGACTATTTCAGAGTTGGTTCTTATCAAATTAATTATCAGATAGCGAATGTTGATGTCAATAGTGGCTGACTGAGTGTACATCCTAATATGTTAATTGGTAAAAAAAGTAATATAATAATGTAAATTACGTATATATTGTTTTTTTGCTTTACGAATCTGAACAAATGTATTCGCTTTATTGAACATGCAGTTTTTGAATCATTGTTATGTACTAAAAAAATGTCAGTTCTATGTAATGTAATGTAGTTTCTCTAGCTTCTGGGTTTGCACAGGGAAACATACTATTTAAGTGATGCTATTGACCGGAAAAACACAGCCATCATCATACTATGTTACCTATTCAGATCACCAAAGTTCTACTCCCAAAGATTAGTTTTAGTGCACTTTAACTCAATTATTTTCGATACTTGATACCCATCACCGAAAGCACTAGGTAGCATCTGATTCATTTTTATTCAAGTAATTAAATCCAATTGTTACGCAACAATTTATTCCCAATGCTATGAATGCCTAGCTTTATAAATATCCTCCTGGCCTGTTTCCTGCTTTATTGAGTACTCATATGCCATTGGTTAGTGCTCCATTAACATGGCTTTCTTCAGTTAAACGTGGTTCTAATTCTGGATTCTGCTTGTTGAGTGCCATCATTTTTGTACGGACCGGGCACAGGTAACTGTCAATTCAAGAACACGGGCGGCGTGGTTTTACTGTGGGTGTTGAGGAGCGGGGGAGGGTGAGGAGGACGAAGGTGGGGGAAGGAGCAGCGAGTCTGGTGATGGGTTAGGGCCACCGGTCGAGGGGGAGGAGAGGACGGCCACTGCTCGCCACCTCCCTGCCTGGTTTGCTGCATCGTCACCCTCCTATCCACTGCTCCTTGTCCTCTGCGACACACCTCCGGCCGCAGCAGCTTGTTGCCTCCCGCTTCCTTCCTTGCATGCTAACCATCACCTCACCAGATTGGTGTTGAACATAATAAGGTATAAGGCCATCCGTACTCATTTTCCTTCTCTGTATTTTTTCTTGTTCACTGGTCATGGTTGGTTTGAGTATCATGATTTTGTAAATTAGATGCAAATGTTAGAACCAGCGCCGATTTTTTAGTCATATGGTAGTGTTGTGGTGAGCTGAGGATAGTATACATCTCATGCTGCACTCTCAAATTCGATCAGTAATTTAGTCAAATTAATAAATAGAAGCATTGTTATCATAAATTGTTGATTAGTGATGCAAGCACCACAGACCTTAATGAACTTGTGAAATATTGCTTGAGCTACATCGACATATGCTAGCTAAATCAAACATATAAATCCCTCTAGCCAACTCGCCCTCCCAGCGCCGTCGCCGTTTCGGAACGAATCTTGCACGCTCGATCTGCCCTGTTGTCCACTTACCATGTACTTCCTATCTTGCTGGTAAACATCTGGACGTTGATTTTGTTTTTTGCGGGTCTGGGATCTTTCATTTGTTTTCCAAGACATGGATGAGTGTTTACCATGTTAGATCTGTTGTGTGATGCTTCTAGGAGGTGATTTAACAGATGTTTCTATGCTTTGGTTGCTGTGGTTCCTAGACCTTCTTCCTTTTCCGTGCTAGATAATCATCTCCCTGCTATCTCCTGCGCCCACCAGCGCGCCGTTTTGCCATCTGCAATGAGGTTGGTATTCTTTCTGTTTGCCTGCATGCAACATGTTCGGCAGAATGCCTCTACGGTGACCAGACTATGTTTCTTTTCAGGTTTTCGTCTGCCATTCAGCCTTTGTTTGCTCGCCGCTGTCCTGGTTGTGGCTCTTAGTCCTGGTAATGTGTTGCTCCTTGCCTTCTTTCTTTGGTCGGTGCAGAGATATGCATGTGCTGTGAGTCTGTGTGCTAATGATGATTTTGGTATGGTGTGCTCTATTCTCTCTTCTAGATTGCCTTACAATCATATTGTTGTGTTTGAGGTAGTTAGAAGCTTTATGCTTCTTATGTCTATTAATTTGGCTGAAAGCACATTGTATGAAGTTGATTCATAAGCATCTTCTTAGGTTTCTGCATGTGGGGAAGAGGGTCATAGCACTAGCAAGTTAAAAGCTTATGTGAATTTCAGGGAAAAGATGCTCTAGATATAATGTAGGGTGTCCTGATATAATGAACTCGAAATAGTTCTGGTGTCATTCTGTTTCTCTTCATCTGTTGAATCGGCTCTGTTTCATATGTGTTTTGCTGGTTTCTGTGCCTACATTGCTATGCTTATGTTCTTATGGCTTTGTCTGGGTTTATTCTACAGGTTTGAATAGCTGCTCCGTTTGTTGGTGCTGGCAACGTCTATGCGGTCAAGCTTAGGCCTCCAAAGAACATCTCTGCAAACTCAAGATTTTGTCATTGTTCAATTCCAGACCGAGGCACATGCTTTGCTGGTGTCTAAATATTCTCACAATACTTGGCTCCCTCTCGCCTTTTGCGCCATTGGCGCAACGAGTTAAGGGCCTTTGAATGATTGTCTATCCAATCTAAATAGATCATGAGAGTCCTTTCCTACATGACTTGGTGCATCATTTCCAATCTTATGTACTCACTGCATATAATATATGAGCTATTCTTTTTGAACAACAATATATTAATGCACACTCTCACAATAATTAGCTTACACTCGGCCTTTGCGCCATTGGCGCAACGGGTCATCTAGTAGAGGGAACATGAGAGAGAACGAGAGACTACTCCCTCCTCGTCATGGAGAGCCCCTCCTCGTCATGGAGAGCGCCGGGATGATGAAGATGGCCACCGGTGATGGGTTCCCCCTCTGGCAGGGTGCCGGAACGGGCTCCCGAGAGGTTTTTGGTGGCTACAGAGGCTTGCGGCGGCGGAACTCCCGATCTATCTTCTCCGTGGTTGTTTTTAGGGTACATGGGACTATGTAGGCGAAAGAAGTCGGTTGGGGGGTGCTCGAGGGGCCCATGAGACAGGGGGGCACGCCCTCCTATCTTGTGGCCTCCTCGAGGATCTTCTGACATGGACTCCAAGTCTCCAGGATCATATTCTTCAAAAAAATCACGCTGCCGAAGGTTTCATTCCATTTGGACTCCGTTTGATATTCATTTTCTTCAAAATACTGAAACAGGCAATAAAACAACAATATGGGTTGGGCCACCGGTTAATAGGTTAGTCCCAAAAGTAATATAAAAGTGTATAATAAAGCCCATAATCATTCAAAACACATAGTAATATCGCATGGAACAATCAAACATTATAGATACGTTGGAGACGTATCAAGCATCCCCAAGCTTAATTCCTGCTCGTCCTCGAGTAGGTAAATGATAAAAACAGAATTTTTGATGTGGAATGCTACCTAGTATGATTCTCAAAGTAATTTTCTTTATTGTGGCATGAATGTTCAGATCCAAATGATTCAAAATAAAAGTTCATATTGATAAAAGAAATAGTAACACTTCAAGCATACTAATCAAAGTAATCATGTCTTCTCAAAATAACATGGCCAAAGAAAGTTATCCCTACAAAATCATATAGTCTGGCTGTTGCTCTATCTTCATATCACAAAGTATTTAATCATGCACAACCCCGATGACAAGCCAAGCAATTGTTTCATACTTTAGTAATCTCAAACTTTTTCAACTTTCATGCAATACATGAGCGCGAGCCATGGACATAGCACTATATGTGGAATAGAATGGTGGTTGTGGTGAAGACAAAAAGGAGAAGATAGTCTCACATCAACTAGGCGTATCAACGGGCTATGGAGATGCCCATTAATAGATATCAATGTGGGTGAGTAGGGATTGCCATGCAACGGATGCACTAGAGCTATAAATATATGAAAGCTCAACAAAAGAAACTAAGTGGGTGTGCATCCAACTTGCTTGCTCACGAAGACCTAGGGCATTTTGAGGAAGCCCATCATTGGAATATACAAGCCAAGTTCTATAATGAAAAATTCCCACTAGTATATGAAAGTGACAACATAGGAGACTCTCTATCATGAAGATCATGGTGCTATTTTGAAGCACAAGTGTGGAAAAAGAGATAGTAGCATTGTCCCTTCTCTCCTTTTCTCTCATTTTATTTCTTTCCTTTTTTTTTCTTTTTTTTCTTTTTTTTCTTTGGCCTTTCCCTTTTTTTCTTTTTGGCCTTTCTCATTTTTTTTTCTTTTCTCATTTTTTCTTTTTGTAAAGTCCGAAGTCTCATCCCGACTTGTGGGGGAATCATAGCCTTCATCATCCTTTCCTCACTAGGACAATGCTCTAATAATGAAGATCATCACACTTTTATGGATTTACAACTCAAAGCTAGAACAAGATATGACTCTATATGAATGCCTCCGGCGGTGTACCGGGATATGCAATGAATCAAGAGTGACATGTATGAAAATTATGAAGGTGGCCTTGCCACAAATAAAATGTCAACTACATGATCATGCAAAGAGCAATATGACAAAAGTAATGCGTGTCATATGAACAGAACGGCGGAAAGTTGCATGGCAATATATCTCGGAATGGCCATGGAAATGCCATAATAGGTAGGTATGGTGGCTGTTTTGAGGAAGGTAAATGGTGGGTGTATGGTACCGGCGAAAGTTGCGCGGCACAAGAGAGGCTAGCAATAATGGAAGGATGAGGTGCGTATAATTCATGGAATCAACATTAGTCAAAAGAACTCATGTACTTGTTGCAAAAATCTAGAAGTCATCAAAAACCAAAGGACTACGCGCATGCTCCTAGGGGGATAGATTGGTAGGAAAAGATCATCGCTCGTCCCCGACCGCCACTCATAAGGAAGACAATCAATAAATAAAATTGTTCTCCAACTTCATCACAAAGCGGTTCACCATACGTGCATGCTACGGGGATCACAACCCTTAACACAAGTATTTTTCATAATCACCTCAACTAGCATGACTCTAATATCACTACCTCCATATCTCAAAACAATTATCAAGTATCAAATTGATCATAGCATCTCATTCACCTCCTATGACAGTTTTCATTCAAATTACCATGTCGTTTAAGACTCTCAAAATAATATAAGTGAAGCATGAGAGACTAGCAATTTCTACAAAATATAACCACCGCCGTGCTCTAAAAGATATAAGTGATGCACTAGAGCAAATGACAAACTACTCCGAAAGATATAAGTGAAGATCAATGAGTAGCTAAATAATTATGCAACTATGTGAAGACTCTCTCTCATTAAAGAATTTCAGATCTTAGTATCTTATTAAAACAGCAAGCAAAGCAAAATAAAATGACATTGCAAGGATAGCACAACTCATGTGAAGAAGCAAAAACTTAGGCTCAACCGATACTAACCGATAGTTGTTGAAGAGGAAAGGTGGGATGCCTACCGGGGCATCCCCAAGCTTAGATGCTTGAGAATTCTTGAAATATTGTCTTGGGTGCCTTGTGCATCCCCAAGCTTGGACTTTTGTGTCTCCTTAATTCCTCTCATATCATGGTTTCTCTTTTTATCAAAAGCTTCATTCACAACAAACTCAACAAGAACTCATGAGATAGGCTAGTATAAACTAATGCAAAACCTTATCATTTTTTACTATAAAAAATCACTTAAATTATTATTTAACATTTTATACTAAATGCCTCTGCATATTTAATAGTCCTATCCTCAAATAGAATCATTAAACAAGCAAACATATGCAAACAACGCAAACATAACATCAATCTGTCAAAACAGTACAGTCTGTAAAGAATGCAAGAGTATCAATACTTCCCTGACTCCAAAAATTATGAACCAAAATTCCCACTGTAATAAATTTATCATAGCTTAATATTCAAAAAGATTCAACGTTATACCATTCTCTGACTTTTCTAGGGAATTTTTTCAACAGCGGTAAACTTTCTGTTTTCAAACAGCAACATGTATACTAGCAAAATAAGCATGGAAAAGGCTATCCTTGACTTTTTTTATTGAAACTAAAGATGCAAAACATTATTCTAACTAACAGAAAGCAAATACTAACAAAATAAAATGACGCTCCAAGCAAAACACATATCATGTGGCGAATAAAAATATAGCTCCAAGTAAAGTTACCGATGAACGAAGACGAAAGAGGGGATGCCTTCCGGGGCATCCCCAAGCTTAGGCTCTTGGTTGTCCTTGAATATTACCTTGGGGTGCCTTTGGAATCCCCAAGCTTAGAGGCTCTTGCCACTCCTTATTCCATAGTCCATCGAATCTTTACCCAAAACTTGAAAACTTCAACCACACAAAATTCAACACAAAACTCGTAAGCTCCGTTAGTATAAGAAAATAAAACCACCACTTAGGTACTGTAATGAACTCATTCTAAATTCATATTGGTGTAATATCTACTGTATTCTAACTTCTCTATGGTTCATACCCTCCGGTACTACTCATAGATTCATCAAAATAAGCAAACAACACAATGAAAACAGATTCTGTCAAAAACAGAACAGTCTGTAGTAATCTGTATCAAACGTATACTTCTGGAACCCCAAAAATTATGAAATAAATTTCTGGACCTGAGCAATTTTTCTATTAATCATCTGCAAAAAGAATAAACCTAAAAGCACTCTCCAGTAAAAAAATGGCAGCTATTCTCGCGAGCGCTAAAGTTTCTGTTTTTTTACAGCAAGATCACATAAACTTCACCCAAGTCTTCCCAAAGGTTCTACTTGGCACTTTATTGAAACAAAAGCTATAAAACATGATTACTACAGTATCATAATCATGAGGACACACAAAACAGTAAGGATAAATATTGGGTTGTCTCCCAACAAGCGCTTTTCTTTAATGCCTTTTTAGCTAGGCATGATGATGACAATGATGCTCACATAAAAGATA
The DNA here is from genome assembly GCA_021605205.1 of Aegilops longissima. NCBI lineage: Eukaryota > Viridiplantae > Streptophyta > Magnoliopsida > Poales > Poaceae > Aegilops > Aegilops longissima. Next base: position 42,629 of record JAHIAM010002521.1, on the reverse strand, counting down.
AGAATTGAAACATAACGGGAGCATCATGAAGCATATGACTAGCACATTTAAGCCTAACCCACTTCCTATGCATAGGGATTTTGTGAGCAAGCAACTTATGGGAACAATAATCAACTAGCATAGGAAGGTAAAACAAGCATAGCTTCAAGATTTTCAACACATAGAGAGGAAACTTGATATCATTGCAATTCCTACAAGCATAAGTTCCTCCCTCATAATAATTTTCAGTAGCATCATGAATGAATTCAACAATATAACCAGCACCTAAAGCATTATTTTCATGATCTACAAGCATAGAAAATTTACTACTCTCCACATAAGCAAATGTCTTCTCGTGAATAGTAGTGGGAGCAAACTCAACAAAATAATTATCATGCGAGGCATAATCCAATTGAAAACTAAAATCATGATGACAAGTTTCATGGTTATCATTATTCTTAATAGCATACAACTCATCACAATAATCATCATAGATAGCAACTTTGTTCTCAAAATCAATTGGAACCTCTTCCAAAATAGTGGAATCATCAGTAAATAAAGTTGACACTGTTCCAAATCCACTTTCATACTCATCACAATAAGATTCAACATCCTCCAAAATAGTGGGATCATTACTTCCTAAAGTTGACACTCTCCCAACCCACTTTCATCAATATAATCATCATAAATGGGAGGCATGCTTTCATCATAAAAAATATTCTCATCAAAACTTGGGGGACAAAAAGTATCATATTCATCAAACATAGCTTCCCCAAGCTTGTGGCTTTGCATATCATTAGCATCATGGATATTCAAGGAATTCATACTAACAACATTGCAATCATGCTCATCATTCACAGATTTAGTATCAAACATTCTATAGATTTCTTCTTCTAGCACTTGAGCACAATTTTCCTTTTCATCAAACTCACGAAAGATATTAAAAAGACGAAGCGTATGAGACAAACTTAACTCCATTTTTTTGTAGTATTCTTTTATAAACTAAACTAGTGATCAAACAAGAAACAAAAAGATTCAATTGCAAGATCTAAAGATATACCTTCAAGCACTCACCTCCCCGGCAACAGTGCCAGAAAAGAGATTAGTTGACGGGGTGTGAGTGAGTTCCCTTTACCTAGCCTCCCCGGCAACGGCGCCAGAAAAGAGCTTGATGTCTACTACACAACCTTCTTCTTGTAGACGTTGTTGGGCCTGCAAGTGCACAGGTTTGTAGGACAGTAGCAAATTTCCCTCAAGTGGATGACCTAAGGTTTATCAATCCGTGGGAGGCATAGGATGAAGATGGTCTCTCTCAAACAACCCTGCAACCAAATAACAAAGAGTCTCTTGTGTCCCCAACACACCCAATACAATGGTAAATTGTATAGGTGCACTAGTTCGGCGAAGAGATGGTGATAAAAGTGCAATATGGATGGCAGATATAGGTTTTTGTAATCTGAAAATATAAAAACAGCAAGGTAACTAATGATAAAAGTGAATGTAAACGGTATTGCAATGGTAGGAAACAAGGCCTAGGGTTCATATTTTCACTAGTGCAAGTTCTCCAAACAATAATAACATAGATAGATCATATAAAAATCCCTCAACATGCAACAAAGAGTCACTCCAAAGACACTAATAGTGGAGAACAAACGAAGAGATTATGGTAGGGTACGAAACCACCTCAAAGTTATTCTTTCGGATCGATCTATTCAAGAGTTCGTACTAGAATAACACCTTAAGACACAAATCAACCAAAACCCTAATGTCACCTAGATACTCCATTATCACCTCAAGTATCCGTGGGCATGATTATACGATATGCATCACACAATCTCAGATTCATCTATTCAACCAACACAAAGTACTTCAAAGAGTGTCCCAAAGTTTCTATCAGAGAGGCAAGACAAAAACGTGTGCCAACTCCTATGCATAGGTTCATGGGCGGAACCCGCAAGTTGATCACCAAAACATACATCAAGTGGCACGTGATATCCCATTGTCACCACAGATAAACACGGCAAGACATACATCAAGTTTTCTCAAATCCTTAAAGACTCAATCCGATAGGATAATTTCAAAGGGAAAACTCAATCCATTACAAGAGAGTAGAGGGGGAGAAACATCATAATATCCAACTATAATAGCAAAGCTCGCGATACATCAAGATCGTGCTATAGAGAGAACACGAGAGAGAGAGAGATCAAACACATAGCTACTGGTACATACCCTCAGCCCCGAGGGTGAACTACTCCCTCCTCGTCATGGAGAGCGCCGGGATGATGAAGATGGCCACCGGTGATGGGTTCCCCCTTCGGCAGGGTGCCGGAACGGGCTCCCGAGAGTTTTTGGTGGCTACAGAGGCTTGCGGCGGCGGAACTCCCGATCTATTTTCTGTTTCGATGTTTTTAGGGTACATAGGCTTATATAGGCGAAAGAAGTCGGTCGGGGGAGCCTCGAGGGGCCCACGAGAGGGTAGGGCGCGCCCCCTGTCTCGTGGCTCCCTCGATGATCCCCTGGCTTGCACTCCAAGTCTCCCCGATCATATTCTTCCTAAAAATCCCGCTGCCGGAGGTTTCATTCCGTTTGGACTCCGTTTGATATTCCTTTTCTTCGAAATACTGAAACAGGCAATAAAACAGCAATATGGGCTGGGCCTCCGGTTAATAGGTTAGTCCAAAAAATGATATAAATGTGTAAAATAAAGCCCATAAACATCCAAAAAGGGCAATATAATAGCATGGAACAATCAAAAATTATAGATACGTTGTAGACGTATCAAGCATCCCCAAGCTTAATTCCTGCTCGTCCTCGAGTAGGTAAATGATAAAAACAGAATTTTTGATGTGGAATGCTACCTAGTATGATTCTCAATGTAATTTTCTTCATTGTGGCATGAATGTTCATATCCAAATGATTCAAAATAAAAGTTCATATTGACATAAGAAATAGCGATACTTCAACCATACTAATCAAAGTAATCATGTCTTCTCAAAATAACATGGCCGAAGAAAGTTATCCCTACAAAATCATATAGTCTGGCTGTTGCTCTATCTTCATCACACAAAGTATTTAATCATCCACAACCCCGATGACAAGCCAAGCAATTGTTTCATACTTTAGTAATCTCAAACTTTTTCAACTTTCATGCAATACATGAGCGTGAGCCATGGACATAGCACTATATGTGGAATAGAATGGTGGTTGTGGTGAAGACAAAAAGGAGAAGATAGTCTCACATCAACTAGGCGTATCAACGGGCTATGGAGATGCCCATTAATAGATATCAATGTGGGTGAGTAGGGATTGCCATGCAACGGATGCACTAGAGCTATAAATATATGAAAGCTCAACAAAAGAAACTAAGTGGGTGTGCATCCAACTTGCTTGCTCACGAAGACCTAGGGCATTTTGAGGAAGCCCATCATTGGAATATACAAGCCAAGTTCTATAATGAAAAATTCCCACTAGTATATGAAAGTGACAACATAGGAGACTCTCTATCATGAAGATCATGGTGCTACTTTGAAGCACAAGTGTGGAAAAAGAGATAGTAGCATTGTCCCTTCTCTCTTTTTCTCTCATTTTATATTTTTTTATTTCATTTTTCTTTTTTTTCTTTTCTTTTTTCTTCTTCTACTTTGGCCTTTCTCTTTTTTTTCCTTTGTAAAGTCCGAAGTCTCATCCCGACTTGTGGGGGAATCATAGTCTCCATCATCTTTCCTCACTGGGACAATGCTCTAATAATGAAGATCATCACACTTTTATGGATTTACAACTCAAAGCTAGAACAAGATATGACTCTATATGATTGCCTCCGGCGGTGTACCGGGATATGCAATGAATCAAGAGCGACATGTATGAAAATTATGAAGGTGGCCTTGCCAAAAATACAATGTCAACTACATGATCATGCAAAGAGCAATATGACAAAAGTAATGCGTGTCATATGAACGGAACGGTGGAAAGTTGCATGGCAATATATCTCGGAATGGCTATGGAAATGCTATAATAGGTAGGTATGGTGGCTGTTTTGAGGAAGGTATATGGTGGGTGTATGGTACCGGCGAAAGTTGCTCGGCACAGGAGAGGCTAGCAATGGTGGAAGGGTGAGGGTGCGTATAATCCATGGACTCAACATTAGTCAAAAGAACTCATATACTTGTTGCAAAAATCTAGAAGTCATAAAAAACAAAGTATTACGGGCATGCTCCTAGGGGGATAGATTGGTAGGAAAAGACCATCGCTCGTCCCCGGCCGCCACTCATAAGGAAGACAATCAATAAATAAAATTATGCTCCAACTTCATCACAAAGCGGTTCACCATACGTGCATGCTACGGGAATCACAAACCTCAACACAAGCATTTTTCATAATCACCTCAACTAGCATGACTTTAATATCACTACCTCCATATCTCAAAACAATTATCAAGCATCAAATTGATCATAGCATCCAATTCACTTTCTATGATAGTTTTTATTATACCCAACTTGGATGCTCATCATTCTAGGACCAACTTTGTAACCATAGCAAATACCATGCTGTTCTAAAAGACTCTCAAAATAATATAAGTGAAGCATGATAGACTAGCAATTTCTACAAAATATAACCACCGCCGTGCTCTAAAAGATATAAGTGATGCACTAGAGCAAATGACAAACTACTCCGAAAGATATAAGTGAAGATCAATGAGTAGTCGAATAATTGTGCAACTATGTCAAGACTCTCTAACATTAAGGAATTTCAGATCTTGGTATTGTATTCAAACAGCAAGCAAAGCAAAATAAAATGACATTGCAAGGATAGCACAAGTCATGTGAAGAAGCAAAAACTTAGGCTCAACCGATACTAACCGATAGTTGTTGAAGAAGAAAGGTGGGATGCCTAACGGGGCATCCCAAGCTTAGATGCTTGAGACTTCTTGAAATATTATATCGGGGTGCCTTGGGCATCCCCAAGCTTGAACTTTTGTGTCTCCTTAATTCCTCTCATATCATGGTTTCTCTTTTTTTATCAAAAAGCTTCATTCACACCAAACTCAACAAGAACTCGTGAGATAGGTTAGTATAAACCAATGCAAAACCTTATCATTTTCTACTGTAAAAAATCACTAACATTATTATTCAACATTGGATACTAAATGCCTCTGCATATTTAATACCCCTATCCTCAAATAGAATCATTAAACAAGCAAACATATGCAAACAATGCAACCATAACAGCAATCTGCCAAAACAGTATAGTCTGTAAAGAACGCAAGAGTATCAATACTTCCCTAACTCCAACAATTATGAGAAAAATACTATGATGTATAAGATTTATCAGAGCTCAATGTGCAAAATGATTCAACATTATATCATTCTCTTAATTTTCTAGGGAATGTTTGCAACAGCGGTAAACTTTCTGTTTTCAAACAGCAACATGTATACTAGCAAAATAAGCATGGTAAAGGCTATCCTTGACATTTTTATTGAAACTAAAGATGCAAAACATTATTATAAATAACAGAAAGCTAATACTAACAAAATAAAATGACGCTCCAAGCAAAACACATATCATGTGGTGAATAAAAATATAGCTCCAAGTAAAGTTACCGATGAACGAAGACGAAGGAGGGGTTGCCTTCCGGGGCATCCCCAAGCTTAGGCTCCTTGTTGTCCTTGAATATTACCTTGGGGTGCCTTGGGAATCCCCAAGCTTAGGCTCTTGCCACTCCTTGTTCCATAGTCCATCGAATCTTCACCCAAAACTTGAGAACTCCACAACACAAAACTCAACAGAAAACTCGTAAGCTCCGTTAGTATAGGAAAATAAAACCACCACTTAGGTACTGTAATGAACTCATTCTAAATTCATATTGGTGTAATATCTACTGTACTCCAACTTATCTATGGTCCATACCCTCGGATACTACTCATAGATTCATCAAGATAAGCAAACAACACATAGAAAACAGAATCTGTCAAAAACAGAACAGTCTGTAGTAATCTGTATCAAACGTATACTTATGGAACTCCAAAAGTTCTACCAAATTAGGAAGTCCTCAGAAATTTGCGTACCAATCAATAGCAAAAAGAATCAGATCCAAAGCACGTTTCTGTGAATTAAAAAAACTAATTTACTAGGTGCAAAAGTTTCTGATTTTCAGCAGGATCAACACCACTATCACCATAAACTATCCTAAAGGTCTTACTTGGCACTTTATTGAAACAAAAGCTACAAAACATGATTACTACAGTAGCAAAATCATGTGAACACACAAAAACAGTAAGGGTAAATATTGGGTTGTCTCCCAACAAGTGCTTTTCTTTAATGCCTTTCTAGCTAGGCATGATGATGACAATGATGCTCATATAAAAGATAAGAATTGAAACATAAACATAACGGGAGCATCATGAAGCATATGACTAGCACATTTAAGCCAAACCCACTTCCTATGCATAGGGATTTTGTGAGCAAACAACTTATGGGAACGATAATCAACTAGCATAGGAAGGCAAAACAAGCATAGCTTCAAGATTTTAAGCACATAGAGAGGAAACTTGATATTATTGCAATTCCTACAAGCATATATTCCTTCCTCATAATAATGTTCAGTAGAATCATGAATGAATTACTAAACAGTAAAACTGAGCTACCCACGCCCTCCCACAGTGATTTGACATCCTCCGCCGTCGGATCAGCCTAATAGACGCTTCAGATCTGGCGTTCATTTCGTCCCTCGCGCCTGCCCATTTTTCGTTCGATCACCCAGCGTGACCTGGCCACCGTAAACTGGCTGCTGCTCCGCTGGCTGACCTAGGCTTTCTGTCATTAATTGGGCTGAGAGGTCGAGAGAAATAGATTATGCCCAGGAAAACGAGGGTAAACAACAGGTTCGTTCCGTGCATGCCTAGGCCCGGCGCGCGCCGTCGACTTCATTACTCGTTGTATCGGTTTTCGTTTGGTTTTTCATAAATTAACCGAGCAACTATCTTCTTCTTAATTAATGAAAAAGGCAAAGCTTTTGCCTCTGTTTCAAAAATTACACGTTGTTCGGCGGTTCTCGTTGACGTGTGTTGTCAGCTTCGTCCCTTGCGGTTCGACGGCTTCGATCCTTCTGTTCGGCACAACAAATTGGCCTAGGAAGTTGTGCAGGTGTACAATCCGTCCACGGAGAAGAAATTGTTGATGCATGGATCGATTCTTCCTATTCTGAAGGACCACACAAATCTCAGCTTCTGTAGGTAAACACACCTCGCGAACCCTTTGCTTCGATTGGTGAGGAATCGTGTATGCATAAGCGACTGGTTCGTGCCCTGGTTTTGCAGTCTGCGGAGATGGAATCTTGCTCCACTCGATGTTTGTTTTTCCCTTGTGGGTCCCATGCTTCTATTTCTTCCCTTGGGTCGTATTCCTGTTGAGAATATACACTACCAGAAAGGGATAATTTCACCGATACAAAATTGGAATGGAAAATTGTTGTCCTCATAAGAATAGATGCTTGACACAATCATTTTCTTATGTTTAGTTAAAACATATGCTTTTTTGGAATTTTCTGCTGGTAAGAGTAAATCCATCAATGGAGTCCTCTCTTTTCATATATTTTTATTGAGTAAAGATGCTTAACCTGGGTGCATCTTTTGTTGGTCCCTTTCGAAGTGATGGTACACATGTAGATAAACATACAAGAAATTATAAGGCCAGTTCATATATACACTTGTCATTGTTGTTTTATGTCTGAAATTCTTCTGAAAATGAGGGAATAACTATGGTTGTGCACATGCAGGATCTTATTGTGTTTTAGGTCACACGCACTGCTATGAGACTTGCATTTTAATTTCTTCTTTTTGGATACTATTGTCAATATGTGCTTTGTAATTGTCTATGAATAAATTGAGCAGGAAATTAGTGAAACCAAGTTAATGCAAAGAGGCCCAATTGGTGCAATGTTTACATTCCAAAATGACTTTGTATTCAAATAGATGTTAAAGCCAACCTATATATTATAATTTTGGGACGGGCGCGGCAACGTGCGCCTTCACGGTCTAGTTCAACAATATAACCAGCACCTAAAGCATTCTTTTCATGATCTACAAGCATAGAAAATTTACTACTCTCCACATAAGCAAAATTCTTCTCATGAATAGTAGTGGGAGCAAACTCAACAAAATAATTATCATGTGAGGTATAATACAATTTGAAAACTAAAATCATGATGACAAGTTTCATGGTTATCATTATTCCTAATAGCATACAAGTCATCACAATAATCATCATAGATAGCAACTTTGTTCTCATAATCAATTGGAACCTCTTCCGAAATAGTGGAATCATCACTAAATAAAGTTGACACTCTTCTAAATCCACTTTCATAATTATCACAATAATATTCAACATCCTCCAAAATAGTGGGATCACTACTTCCTAAAGTTGACACTCTTCCAAACCCACTTTCATCAATATAATCATCATAAATAGGAGGCATGCTTTCATCATAATAAATTTGCTCATCAAAACTTGGGGGACAAAAAATATCATCTTCATCAAACATAGCATCCCCAAGCTTATGGCTTTGCATATCATTAGCATCATGGATATTCAAGGAATTCATACTAACAACATTGTAATCATGCTCATCATTCACAGGTTTAGTATCAAACATTCTATAGATTTCTTATTCTATCACTTGAGCACAATTTTCCTTTTCATCATACTCACGAAAGATATTAAAAAGATGAAGCGTATGAGACAAGCTTAACTCCATTTTTTTGTAGTTTTCTTTTAGACTAAACTAGTGATAAAACAAGAAACAAAAAGATTCAATTGAAAGATCTAAAGATATACCTTCAAGCACTCACCTCCCCGGCAACGGTGTCAGAAAAGAGCTTGATGTCTACTACACAACCTTTTTCTTGTAGACGTTGTTGGACCTGCAAGTGCACAGGTTTGTAGGACAGTAGCAAATTTCCCTCAAGTGGATGACCTAAGGTTTATCAATCCGTGGGAGGCGTAGGATGAAGATGGTCTCTCTCAAACAACCCTGCAACCAAATAACAAAGAGTCTCTTGTGTCCCCAACACACCCAATACAATGGTAAATTGTGTAGGTGCACTAGTTCAGTGAAGAGATGGTGATACAAGTGCAATATGAATGGTAGATATAGGTTTTTGTAATCTGAAAATATAAAAACAGCAAGGTAACTAATGATAAAAGTGAACGTAAACAGTATTGCAATGGTAGGAAACAAGGCCTAGGGTTCATACTTTCACTGGTGCAAGTTCTCTCAACAATAATAACATAGATAGATCATATAACAATCCCTCAACATGCAACAAAGAGTCACTCCAAAGCCACTAATAGCGGAGAACAAACGAAGAGATTATGGTAGGGTACGAAACCACCTCAAAGTTATTCTTTCGGATCGATCTATTCAAGAGTTCGTACTAGAATAACACCTTAAGACACAAATCAACCAAAACCCTAATGTCACCTAGATACTCCATTGTCACCTCAAGTATCCGTGGGCATGATTATACGATATGCATCACACAATCTCAGATTCATCTATTCAACCAACACAAAGTACTTCAAAGAGTGCCCCAAAGTTTCTATCGGAGAGTCAAGACAAAAACGTGTGCCAACCCCTATGCATAGGTTCATGGGCGGAACCCGCAAGTTGATCACCAAAACATACATCAAGTGGCACGTGATATCTCATTGTCACCACAGATAAACACGACAAGACATACATCAAGTGTTCTCAAATCCTTGAAGACTCAATCCGATAGGATAACTTCAAAGGAAAAACTCAATCCATTACAAGAGAGTAGAGGGGGAGAAACATCATAAAATCCAACTATAATAGCAAAGCTCGCGATACATCAAGATCATGCTATAGAGAGAACACGAGAGAGAGAGAGAGAGAGAGAGAGAGAGAGATCAAACACATAGCTACTGGTACATACCCTCAGCCTCGAGGGTGAACTACTCCCTCCTCGTCATGGAGAGCGCCGGGATGATGAAGATGGCCACGGTGATGGGTTCCCCCCCGTGAGGTGCCTGACGGCTCCCGAGAGGTTTTTGGTGGCTACAGAGGCTTGCGGCGGCGGAACTCCCGATCTATCTTCTGTTTCGATGTTTTCAGGGTACATAGGCTTATATAGGTGAAAGAAGTCGGTTGGGGGAGCCTTGAGGGGCCCACGAGAGGGTAGGGCGCGCCTAGGGGGGTGGGCGCGCCCCCCTGTCTCGTGACTCCCTCGATGATCCCCTGGCTTGCACTCCAAGTCTCCCCGATCATATTCTTCCTAAAAATCACGCTGCCGAAGGTTTCATTCCGTTTGGACTCCGTTTGATATTCCTTTTCTTCGAAATACCGAAACAGGCAATAAAACAGCAATATGGGCTGGGCCTCCGGTTAATAGGTTAGTCCAAAAAATGATATAAATGTGTAAAATAAAGCCCATAAACATCCAAAAAGGGTAATATAATAGGATGGAACAATCAAAAATTATAGATACGTTGGAGACGTATCATCACCCAGCGGTGCATCAAGGACATAATAGTTCTGTGCAGCAATGAGGATAATCCTCAGATCACGGAGCTAGTCCGCATCTTTGCTACTAACATCTTTCAACTTAGTTTTCTCTAGGAACATATCAAAAATAAAACAATGGAGCTAAACGCGAACTATTGATCTACAACATAGATATGCAAATACTATCAGGACTAAGTTCATGATAAATTAAAGTTCAATTAATCATATTACTTAAGAACTCCCACTTAGATAGACATCCCTCTAATCATCTAAGTGATCACGTGATCCAAATCAACTAAACCATGTCTGATCATCACGTGAGATGGAGTAGTTTTCAATGGTGAACATCACTATGTTGATCATATCTACTATATGATTCACGCTCAACCTTTCGGTCTCAGTGTTCCGAGGCCATATCTGCATATGCTAGGCTCGTCAAGTTTAACCCGAGTATTCTGCGTGTGCAAAAATGGCTTGCACCCGTTGTATGTGAACGTAGAGCTTATCACGCCCGATCATCACGTGGTGTCTCAGCACGAAGAACTGTCGCAACGGTGCATACTCAGGGAGAACACTTATACCTTGAAATTTAGTAAGGGATCATCTTATAATGCTACCGCCGTACTAAGCAAAATAAGATGCATAAAGGATAAACATCACATGCAATCAATATAAGTGATATGATATGGCCATCATCATCTTGTGCCTTTGATCTCCATCTCCAAAGCACCGTCATGATCACCATCGTCACCGGCGCGACACCTTGATCTCCATCGTAGCATCATTGTCGTCTCACCAACTATTGTTTCTACGACTATCGCTACCGCTTAGTGATAAAGTAAAAACGATTACAGGGCGATTGCATTTCATACAATAAAGCGACAACCATATGACTCCTGCCAGTTGCCGATAACTCCGTTACAAAACATGATCATCCCATACAATAAAATATAGCATCATGCCTTGACCATATCACATCACAACATGCCCTGCAAAAACAAGTTAGACGTCATCTACTTTGTTGTTGCAAGTTTTACGTGGCTGCTACGGGCTGAGCAAGAACCGTTCTTACCTACGCATCAAAACCGTAACGATAGTTCGTCAAGTTAGTGCTGTTTTAACCTTCAACAAGGACCGGACATAGTCACACTCAGTTCAACTAAAGTTGGAGAAACTGACACCCGCCAGCCACCTATATGCAAAGCACGTCGGTAGAACCAGTCTCGCGTAAGCGTACGCGTAATGTCGGTCCGGGCCGCTTCATCCAACAATACCGCCGAACCAAAGTATGACATGCTGGTAAGCAGTATGACTTGTATCGCCCACAACTCACTTGTGTTCTACTCGTGCATATAACATCTACGCATAAACCTGGCTCGGATGCCACTGTCGGGGAACGTAGTAATTTCAAAATTTTCCTACGCACACCCAAGATCATGGTGATGCATAGCAACGAGAGGGGAGAGTGTGTCTACGTACCCTCGTATACCGAAAGCGGAAGCGTTATGACAACGCGGTTGATGTAGACGTACGTCTTCACGATCCGACTGATCCAAGTACCGAACGTATGTCACCTCTGAGTTCAGCACACGTTCAGCTCGATGACGTCCCACGAATTCCGATCCAGCAGATCTTTGCGGGAGAGTTCCGTCAGCACGACGACGTGATGACGGTATTGACGATGCTACCGACGCGGGGCTTCTCCTAAGCACCGCTACGATATTACCGAGGTGGAATATGGTGGAGGGGGGCACCGCACACGGGTAAGAGATCAATGATCAATTGTTGTGTCTATGGGGTGCCCCCTGGCCACGTATATAAAGGAGTGGAGGAGGGGGGAGAGGGTCGGCCCCTATGGCACGCCCTGGAGGAGTCCTACTCCCACCGGGAGTAGGATTCCCCCCCTTCCAAGTAGTAGGAGTAGGAGTCAAGGAAAGGGAAGAGAGAAGAGAAGGAAGGAGGGGGCGCAGCCCCTCCCCCTAGTCCAATTTGGACTAGGCCTTGGGGGGCGCGCGGCCTGCCCTACTCTCTCTCCCCTAAAGCCCAATAAGGCCCATAAACTCCCCGGCGAATTCCCGTAACTCTCCGGTACTCCGATAAATACCGGAACCACTCAGAACCTTTCCGATGTCCGAATACAGCCTTCCAATATATCGATATTGACGTTTCGAACATTTTGAGACTCCTCGTCATGTCCCCGATCTCATCCGGGACTCCGAACTACCTTCGGTACATCAAAACACATAAACTCATAATACTGATCGTCACCGAACGTTAAGCGTGCGGACCCTACGGGTTCGAGAACTATGTAGACATGACCGAGACTTGTCTCCGATCGATAACCAATAGCGGAACCTGGATGCTCATATTGGCTCCTACATATTCTACGAGATCTTTATCGGTCAAACCGCATAACAACATACGTTGTTCCCTTTGTCATCGGTATGTTACTTGCCCGAGATTCAATCGTCGGTATCTCAATACCTAGTTCAATCTCATTACCGGCAAGTCTCTTTACTCGTTCTGTAATGCATCATCCCGCAACTAACTCATTAGCCACATTGCTTGCAAGGCTTATAATGATGTGCATTACCGAGAGGGCCCAGAGATACCTCTCCGACAATCGGAGTGACAAATCCTAATCTCGATCTATGCCAACTCAACAAGTACCATCGGAGACACCTGTAGAGAACCTTTATAATCACCCAATTACATTGTGATGTTTGGTGGCGTTCCTCCGGCAATCGGGAGTTGCATAATCTCATAGTCATAGGAACATGTATAAGTCATGAAGAAAGCAATAGCAACATACTAAACGATCAAGTGCTAAGCTAACGGAATGGGTCAAGTCAGTCACATCATTCTCTAATGATGTGATCCCGTTAATCAAATGACAACTCATGTCTACGGCTAGGAAACTTAACCATCTTTGATTCCACGAGCTAGTCAAGTAGAGGCATACTAATGACACTCTGTTTTGTCTATGTATTCACACATGTATCAAGTTTCTGGTTAATACAATTCTAGCATGAATAATAAACATTTATCATGAAATAAGGAAATAAATAATAACTTTGTTATTGCCTCTAGGGCATATTTCCTTCAGAGCGCCAGTGGGAGGGCCGACAGACCATGATGGCCCTCTCTGCCACCGGCGACGTCGCCTTCCCCGAGCTGGAGATGGTGAGGAGGGAGGAGGTGCTGGAGGAGGAGCCCGTCGCCGCGTTCCACCCGGGCCTGGTGGGCCAGCGGTGGAGCTGGTCGTGCATGGCTCCGGACATGGCCGACGTTGTGGGGGGCGTGAACTGGTGCCCCACGTCGCCGCGGTCACTGGAGCGTGAGACCTCGCCACGGGGGGAGGTGGTGCAGGCACCTCCCACCTTCCAGCAAGCTCCAGTCTACCAGGCACCGCCGTCCCACCACTGGACGCCGCCGGACTACGTCGACCTCGTCAGCGACGAGGACGACAACGGTGACGCGTGAGAAGACGGCGACGGCGACAGCATCGACAGGCACGGCAGGAGCATGCGGACGGCGGTTTTCTTTTATTTTTTATGTTTGATTATGTGTATGTGAACTGTGAAACTGGGCCGTTTTGTGGCTGTGATGTTTAATTATGTCCTTATGTTTTTATATTTGCGTTTATTTTATTTTTTCGGCATCTTATTTTAGTTTTTGCGTTTTTTAATCACGTCCACCTCAGACATGATTTGGGGTGCGGCCTTGCGTTGGGGCCCACCGACACGGCAGCGGCCGCAAGCGGACATGGGCGACCCCATTGTCGCCCCAAACGGACGAAAGCAGGCCAAAACGGACGTCCGTTTGGGGTCGCGCGCTGGAGTTGGCCTAACTTGTGGTGCAGGAGTTGCAGGTGGACTCTGTTTCAACTCAGACCCTATTTAACGATAATTGATGTTTTTGAACTCAGACCCTATGGGGAGGTGTCGGGATGGTGCGAAGGCGTGCAAGCCTAACTCGTGGTGCCCTATTTAAACGTTGCCCGGTTTTGCACCGTAAGAGCAACTCTAGCAGACCCCTTATAAGTGGTCAAACCCTTATAATTTTTGCATTTTAAGGTTTTGGTCTTAAAAAGTGTTTAGAACCGAAACCGTAAAAGTGGTCCAACCGGTAACTTTTTTAAAGGGCACCGAAAATCCACACTTGAGACCCTTATATTTGAAGGTTGGAAGGCCAAACCGAGGGGGCCCCGTATACCAACCTCGTCGGAGCAAATACGCCGCCGCGGAATTTGCCGGAATCCGCCCGAAACTCGCCGAAATTCGTCACCGCATACCTGAAAGGTCGTTGGACGCCGACATCGATCGCCGCCGGTTCGAATTGGACGAGCTCGACCTCGCCCTGGCCTCCCGTGACCTCAGCTTGGCCGCCGGAATCCTCCCAGCGCAGCCGGCAAAGGGGCATGACTCGGCCAGCGCGACCGTCAATGGAGCAGGGCGCAGCCGGCAGGCGACGGGGCGTGGCCAGCAGCCGGCGGGGATGAGGCGCGTTTGACGTGGCTAGGCGCGACCGGCATGGCCGGTCGGCTGGAGGATGGGGTGGCACCGGCTGGGCTGGAGAAAGGAGCTCTTAGCCTAGTTTTACAGTATTTGTTCAGCCGTAGCTAAAATGGACCCCGAAAATGCCTTTTTTTCGACCCTTATCTCAGATTTACAAGTTGTAGTTCTAAAGGGTCTTGCTAGAGATGCTCTAATTGATGTTTTCTCTCTGGAGCTTCATCGGCCATCAGTCACCCCCCTATTCCCTTTAATCAAGTCTTTTTTTTCTTAGAGAAAAAAGATATTGGTTGGTGGGAGAGATAGAATTATTTTAAGGGGTCTGCTAGAGATGCTCTAATTGATGTTTTCTCTCTTGACCTTCATCCGCCATCAGTCTGTTAAAACTAATTAACCCTAGCAGACTGTTGCATCCTTCCCGATTGTATATATACATGAACCTGATCAATAAATAAAGATGACACTTATCATTTTGCGTTGTCTCTCGTTCTAATCGAAACACAGTCCGCTTGGTTTTATTAGAGAAAAAAGAGATATTGGTTGGTGGGAGAGATGGAATTACTTAACGATAAATCAAATCAACAATACATGGCTACAGATCCACAAATCATCCACATTTACAAAAAAATAAATGCTAATCAAAAGAGCAAAGCCTGCAACCTAACCATAAAAGGCAATCAGTTAAGCGAAGATAGAGATAGGCGTGCCAAATACTGTCTCCACAATCAGCTAAGTAATGCAACAGGTTAACCCATTACTACCACCGAATTGCATACATGATAGGATAACAAGTGCTATCACCGAATTGCATACTTAATATATTGTGTCTCTTGGGTTATTACCTACGACCCCTCGGTAACCATAAATTACAACATCCAAATAGGTTCAGCAAAATAGGACCGATACAAGTTCACCAATAACTAAGGACCCACTACTGCTTGCTCTCCAGTTAGACTCCAATCCCTGTGCAATTGACTTAGCTCTGTTACCTAGACCCCATCCATATGCCTCTTCACGATCTCCACAACCACCTGATGGTGCTCAAACTCCTTCCTCTCGAGATCCAGCATGGCTGAGCGGAGCCCCGCGATGTCTCTCTGCATCTGGGCGGTTGACTCGTTACTCTTGGCAACGAAGTCCTGGTGGGCTCCAGTGGCGACGTGCTGAAAGCGCTGTCTTTCCTCCTTCTCACCATTCATGACAGTGTCCACGTGAGCCTTTGCCCTGGCCACAACGCGATCCTCCAGGAACTTATAGCCAAGATGACCACTGCCCACAATGGTCAAAACTCCCACGACCAGTGAAAACAGCACCATTGTGCCATCACTGGGTTTGCACTTAGCCATCAGAAGCTTCACCTCTTTCCTGATGAAGAGGAACAGGCACAGTGGTTATACAACAAAAATACTAGTACCAAGGAACTGTACTGTAACAACATGAAGAATTATAAACATGGGATGTATGTAAGTTAATTCTTGTAGTTGACAGAAAGTAACATTAAATAGGGTGAAAAACTTAAAAGCAGAAACACCAATACATAGGTAGTAGTACACAAATGAGTACCTAGACTAAAAACTACCAGTCTAACTATGCCTAGATTCATGAATACTAACACACCAATTACTTAATATATCAACTTTGTAAATTTAACACATGAATTACTGCTGAGAGCTTTCATTTTCCAAAAGATTCAGCTTCAATATCTATACTTCTATACTGCTCTATAGTGTACGAGTTTTAAATGTTTGGATCTCAAAACCAAAACGCAATGTGAGCCGTTAATAGAGTCAACCGGAGGGCTGAAAATTGTGGGCTTCGCAGCTACAGTACCAATGAACATACCACTAATTTCTATAACCATCACTTATATACCAATGTAGGAAAATTTCACTTGCCTAAGGTTATCCATTAATGCATGTATCTGGTCAAGGTACACACTGGCAGAGCATCCGCAACGCACAAACTAATCACGTCAGGGAGGAGTTGGAAGTTTTCAAGAAGTTAAAAAGTAAGCTGAGTGTAGTACGAGATACTAATACTAAGGATGTAAAGCTTTATATACAGGACTGAACCCCCTTTTTTCAGGCAACATATATACAAAACAGAATGGCTACATACTGAACTCGATCAAGCTTTACATGCGAAGGTACCATGTTTGAAGGGAGCAAGCAGTGTATCCATAAATTTAACTCTGCACACATATTTAAATGACGTGCAAAGCACGAAAAATTTACTACTTAGTATATTTCTGCTACATCAGACAAATGCATATCTATACCACATACAAACAAATTACATCAGGCAAAATCATCCCATCCGATGGTTAAGGAACAAGAACAGTCCCCAAAACAAACAACTCGCACGACCGAGGCGCTAAAAACTTAGAGCAAAAGGACACGGACGTGGCTACAACGGATTACGGGCGAACAAAAAATAATCGCATGGATGAAACTGCTAAACAAACCTAACTCGCATATTCAGTTCCAGACCTCCAGCCACCAAAGCCACTCCAAATAAATTACCGAGGAAACGAGGGTAAACAAGGATGCCTCTACAACAAGTGAACAACCAGCAACAAGATGTAAGACCGCAAATAAACTACTGAGGGCAGGTGGGTGAACCGAAGCACTCACATGTACGCAGAAGACGAGAGCCCACGCGGGTTGCCGCCACCATGGTTGGCGAGGCCGTGATGAGAACGGACGAGGAGCCCGCCGGCGCGAGCGGAGCGGGGGAGGAGCACATCGGCGCGGATGGAGCGGGCGATGTCATCACCGTACACGATGGAGAGGGCGCGGCGGCCGGAGCTGGCGAGGCCTTCACCGGAGAGGCGGGGGCGAGCGAGGCGAGCGAGGGACATGGCTCGCGGAAAACAGGGGCGCGACAGATGGATTTGTTTTCGTGTCGGCGGCGGCGGAATGGGGAAGATATTCTAGGTTTAGTGTTGTGGGAGCGAGTGCCCTATTTTATAATGGGATCTCTTGAGCCGAAGCTTCTTCCTCGTGGATGCGACTGGGCCCCGATCGGGTCCCGCTCAGTGTGGCTCGGCCCACTAACGTGGCGCTGTTAGAAGGCCATGGCCCAAGTTAGCGTCCCGCGCGAGAGCTCCTGTTCGACGCCTGCGTGCGTCAAACAGACGAGCTTTCGCACAGAGGACTTTCTTAATGGGCCAGTCCAGTCATCGCATCACGCAGAGTAGCTACTAAAATCCCACAAAAAGAATGATCGACCGAGGAATCGAACTCGAGACCCGACGATCGGCCAGTCCAGTCATCGCATCACGCAGAGTGGCTACTAAAATACCACAAAAAGAATGATCGATCGAGGAATCGAACTCGAGAACCGACGATCGTAAGCTACTCTTCTTTGCCACTCGCGCTATTGAATTTAAGTGATTACTTGGCCGCACGAACATTTAAGAAGTAAAATGTAGGGCTAGATAAAAAAAGTCAAAATTTCGACCATTGAACAATTTTAAATGTAATTTGAACATTTTTGTAGTACAGTGAACAAATTTTAAATAAACATTATTTTTTTGTGAAATATGCTGAACAATATTTAAATACACATTTAATTATTTTGGTGATATACGGAGAACAATTTTTAAATATACATTGAACATTTTTGTAAAGTATGCTGAACAACTTTTAACTACACATTGAACATTTTTGTGATAAACGTTGAACAATATTTCAATACACATTGATTATTTTTATGATATATGCTGAACAATTTTTTAAATGTGAACAAAATTTGAAAACAGAAACAGAATTTGAAAACCGTGAACAATTTTCAAAATCATGAACAAAATTTGGCATTTAAGAAAAATTTGAAAACAAAAAGGATAAAATGAAAGAAAATAAATAGAAAAATAAAACAAAATAGAAAGGAAAACGAGTAAAAAAGAAAAGAGGAAAAACCCGCTAAAAATAGGAAGACTTGCTGAGGGAACACTTGTGGGCCGGCCCGTTTCACGTTGGTGTCTTGCACGCTTCATCGAAAGCGCGCCTGTTTGACGCACGCGCGCGTCAAATAGGGATTAACGTCCCGCGCGTATCGCCTTTGCCTGACTCTCGTGTCGCCATCTTAAAGAAAAGATTCTCGTCTCTACTTGACGCATTTTGCGTCCCTCAAAAAGAAAACTTGACGCATTTTGCGTCAAACTGTCCATCAACGGTTTTTATCGGTTTTGAAACCTTCTAGAAAGTTTCTGAACCAGATTTTTTTATTTTCTTTTTTTCTTTTCTTTTTTTATTTCTGTTTCTGTTTCCGTTTTTGATTCTTTTTTTAGAGTATCAGGAGGGGTCAAATCTACGTTGCTTTGCTGCATGGAGGTAATAGGATATTCTTTTATTTTTCTTTCATGAGATAATTGAAGTATTCAAGTAGTGCTGCTTGTAAAAATTAATTTTTTTGCTCTTGTACTATTCACTTACATTGAAATCCTCATCATCTTTTATGAGATCAATGCCATTCCAGTATTTTGCAGATTGAACCATGAAGTGTCCACATTGGATACCTTGCTGTTTTGGCACGTAAACTCTGTTAGGTGTTTCTGCTATCCCCGACCAGTTCGGTTCACTGTTGGCTCGTTGCTCCGCTTCGCCGTAATGTTTCTTCATGAGTGCGTGCATCCTTTTAATCTGTGTTATTATTGGGTTTTGCCATTAATAAAGGGAATGCAGAAATTGGAAAACCAATTAGAAATCAGTGTTGAATTGACGTACCAGTTCTTGGTGATCCTTATGGTGTGTTTTCCATGTACTTTTTCCGTCTCCGTGTCTGTAATTCAGTGAGTCAAGTATGTCGATGGAGCTCGTGTACTTGTTGAGCACGTACAATGTGTAGTGTTTAGCTGTGTTGTGAGGTATCATAATCTGCAGTGTTTGGAGACAGAGTGAGTTAAAGTTCATTCTTGTCAGGAGAATTAAATGACATGTGAATGTGCAATCTGTAGGAAGAATGAATTATGTTTCTATATTTCTATCAACTTACCAGCTTTTTCTTTAAAAGTTCCTTCCCTGTTACAAGGGGTGCAAACTGTTTCAATGCTTCTTCCTCATTGAATTCTGCTAGTCCTCCTTTTTCTCCAATTTTAACACCGAGCACGATCTGCGACCAAAAAGTTTTCTACTTCTTAGTTCAATCATTGTAATCACTGAATTGATGCAAGTGTTTTTGTCAAATTGGACTTCATACGTTTGCAAATTCTGCGGGAAGTATGGCTTTATCGGTCGTGTTGTATTGTTGCTGCACTGTCCATTCGTCGAACAATGCGTTCGCGATGGAGCCCTCCATCTGTCCATGATCTCCTTTCCGTAGCTGTTCCATTGCTTGTTTTCCTGTAATCCAATCGGGTCGCTTCGAGCTAATATATATGTTTAGACTGCAAGCAAAAAAAAGTTTATACATTAGTTAGGTTGGTTTAAAAAGGGGCAACATTTGTTTGTTTTTTTGTTTATGCAAGAGAAAGTACTTACTCTCTGCATTCGTCCTGTCCTTCTTTGCTGAATAGGTATTCATGGAGTGCTCTGGCTTTGTTCATAAATTTGAAATCTCCTGGGACAAAAGTAGGAATCATGATTTCTCCAAGGAGCCTTCTTGAAGGCTTTACCGGCCGTTTCTTGACCGAGATTTTCTTGTTTGAGTTGTTCTCATATGATTGAGGCATTGAATGTTCTCCTGACTCTTGCTGCAAGATTGCCATATACGGCTTGGGATTTTTTGTTGAATTCATAGCTTTCATGGTCGGTCAGCCATGTTTTGATTATATCGAACTGATAGCCCATCTTTACATATACGTTGTATTCGTCTAGTTGTAGCGGGTTAAGGCTTGAAAGAAATTCATCAACTTCTTCCTGCTTTTCCATTGTTTTTGGTTTTAGGAAGTCTAAAGTGATGGTGCTGGAGGTGCCTTGCTGATTGGTTGTCGAGCCTGTTTCTTCTTGAAGAAGAACAGACTGTTTCTTCTGCTCGGAAACCTGTTGTTGTGTATTTGGTACGTCGTTGCTTCTGTCATCCTCTTTTAAATCAGTGCCTTTTTGTTCCAGTTGCTCTGTGGTCGTGATATTGCTGTTGATATTTTGCTTGTCTGTTTCCTCTTCGGCATGGTGTGGTATCTTGTCGTCTAGTGGTGGTTGATCTGGTTCTATTGGTGGATCATTTTGTTCGTGGTCTGTGCAAGATTGTTGGGCGACGGCGTGGCTGCTGACATCCATAATCTCTTTGCGTTTACTGGATATATCAATAACTTCATGCTCTTGTGTGGTTGTCGCATGCATAATATGTTCTTTTGGCCCGGGAGTTGGAGGAAACTCTTCTAGTACGCAACATTCCGCCTGTTGCATTTCTCTGTCTTCCATATCTACTTCATACTTCAGCATATCTGTAAAACAATAATTAAAAAAATATTACTTCTTCTAGTGTTACGAAACTGTAAGATTTAGTTTCTGAAAAGACTAACCAGTTGTACACTTGATTAGTGACAGTTTTGTATTCCCTCTGTGTTGACTGATTAATTTATATAGAACTTTTTTCCTCAACTTTGGTACTTGTTCTGGCTTTATGGTTGCTGTTGTTCCATCACTGGAGTAGTGCTTCAGGTTCATGTACATATAGAATGCGCAGTCCATTCTGCATCTAGAGGAATGGCACTGGTAAGATTGATGTATTCAAGAAACGGAAAGAAGAGAAAAGTTTGAGCAATGGTAGTGGTAATTGTTGTATTGAAAAGACGAAAGAACATAATTATTTCAGTAATTGTAGTATTGAATCTTGCATTGAAAAAAAAAAGAAATAAGTGAAGATGTTGGAAGTGCTTACGTGTCTTCTCCTTGAAGTGGTACCTGCAGTCTGACCTTTTTGTAATGGTCGATGCTTTTTTCTGGAAGCTGTAGCTCTGTGCTTATGTGCTTCAAGATTTTCATTAGTTTGCTGGTTACATTGTTGAAGAATTCTATTGTGCCTAGATATGCAGTTGAAGAGTCAAGGAGTTCAAAGCGTTGTGTTTGCATGTTAACTGTGATGGTGAAGCAATGACTTATAGTTTCGTCTTGCTCAAACCCGCACAACGAACATGGTAGAAGGAACTGCAAAACACAAAATAAAAAGAAAACATTTGGAAATCTTCTTATATTTATAAACATAAAATGAAAAGACAACTTTGCATAACATATACGCAATTTGTGTTTTGTTTTTGAAACAGCTGATCTCCTTACCATGTTATAATCTTGCAGTTTTTCTTCTTCTTGCATGTTGAAAAATGATCTAAGCCTTGCAGGTAGTAATTTTTTTGTAATGTGTTGTTGGTCATTATTTTCATAGCACATTGGATCTTCGTCGTCGGCTTCCCTTATTGAGTGCTGCTTGTTTCGTCACAGATAGACAAAGGGAATTTGTCAGTTCAGCTATAGGGGAAGTTTATCTATTTATAAAGTCATATACAGTGTTTTAAACGTGATTCTTTTGCCGTGATATTTACTTACAGTGTTGCTTAACGACTGAATCTTTCTCGTGTGCCATTGAGTTGTTTTCTCAAGATTGTTAGCATGGGCTCGATTGCTTCGGTGCGTACTGATTTACCGACCTTGAAGCTTTCGGAGACATGTCCTAGATTTACATCAAACTTGTCTGTTGTAATGAAAAGCTGATCCCTGCAAAGTATATTTAGAAAAATGTTTTAGTTCACACATGATACAGTCAAAATGATCGTGTGTAAGAATTTTTTCTGTGTTAGTTGCATGAACTTACATTTCTCTCTTTGTCCATGGATTGCATACAGCGTTGTACAAGTCTTCGATGGCTTTGTTGACGGAATCGCTATCTTTGCCCCCTTTCTCCACTCTGCCTGCGATGATTTTGAATTTAATGTAAATAATTCCATGTCACAAAGATCACAAGATAGCAATTATGTTTCTATTGTCTTGCCTGCTTCGATGCTGGAAGATATGTCATGTCCAGTGTTGTTCCTTTCTTGTTCTCCTTCTGCTTCCTGCGGCATGTTTTGTTATTCTTTTTGCATTGTATCCTTTTGTTCAGTTTCTTCTCCATCCTTATTTGAGTCGTCTGTGCTTTTCTTAGCATCATGTTTTTTCCTTGTCAACCATTATGTCTTGCTGGTGGTTTTTTCTGTCTTGTTTTTCAGTCTCGACCTGGATGGCAATCGACTTGTCTCGCAAGGGAATTGGCATCGCATTTACGGCGTAGGGTTTTCTTCGATAGTTTCTGGTTCTTTCTCTGGAACAATTTGTGTGCTTGCTTCATTGGTTGTATCTCCGTGGTTGCCTTCTTCGTGTTTCTGCGTTGTCATTTAAAAAGCATTGAAATAATTTAACTTGCTACTTTATTTTAATTATAGCAACTGTTATGGGAAAATAGCGAAGCGTTCGGTGCGTGCTTTGAGCTATTTTGATTGTGATTAAGTTGTCATTTTGCGGAAACATTTTCTGCAACTTCACTTCTTGAGCTGTCGTTGGTGATGCTGACTGTTCCACCCGTTCTTCGTTGGGTGTTGTTTCTTGGGTATCGTCTTGTTCTTTGTTTTGGTGATCATCGTCACTGTCATGGTTTTTGTCTTGCAGCTGTTCAATCATAAAGGTGGTAAGTTTCAACCATGGAACTACTTTATATTTTCGTAGAATCAGCTTATGTAACTTTACCTTCTCGATCGTTCTGTTTCGTTGTCTCTTTCTGTTCTCGTTGTTGTTGCTTGATCACAGTGCTTGTTCTTCGTTGAGTGGAGGTTTTTGGGCATCTTCCTGTTCTGTCTTTTGGAGTTCATCGCCGATGTCGTTGTTTTTGTCTTGTAGCTCTTGAAACACACACGTGGCTAAGTGGCAGTGCATTTGAGCTTCAACAGAGCTATTTTATACTTTCAGAGGATCAGCTTATGTAACTTTACCTTTTCAGTCATTGTCGCTCCTGCCGTCTCTGCTGCGGTTTTTTCGGTGAGTGAATATTTTGGCGCTCGGTCTTCTTTGACGTTGATGTCTGCCGTTTGAAGAACATTTTGCCCTTCTTCAGTGGCTTCCTTTTGCTCATCTGTCTCCTCTCTCTGTGATCAAGGAAAGTAGTGAAATGTGAAATGCGTATTTTTGAACTATAAGATCATTCAGAGGTATTATGTGTTTTCACCTCTGTACTTGTTACTGCTGATTGTTCTACGTGTTCTTCGTTGAGTGGTGTTTTTGGGTCCTTCTCTTGCTCTTTTTTTGCTGTTCATCGTCACTGACCTTGTTTTTTTCTTGCAACTGTTCAAATATAGAGGTGGCAAAGTGAGAGTGCATTGGAGTGAGTACATGTGTGGTAGGTTGGAGTTTATTTGATTGTGCACGCGGCAATTTTATAATTTCATGCTTGCAGGTTTCATAACTTTACCTTTTCAATCGTTGACGCTGGCGCTGTCTCTGGTAGCTGTTGTTTGGTGAGTGAATTTTTGGTGGCTTGGTCTTCAGTGGCATTATTGTCTACCGTTTGATGAACATGTTCGGGTTGTTCATTGGGCTCCTCTGGTTGTTTTTGATGGTCTTGATTGTTGGTGCTCTCCTGAGCTTCTTGTGCCTGCACCAACACAAAAAGTATTTAAGAAATGGGTGCATCTCTGATTGTTGAGTTACAATTTTTTATAAGACCTCTTTCTCTGGATTTGCGGGATTGTTCATCGTTGGAACTCACGGCTTCTCCTTGTCTCGTTCTGTCCTCTAGTTTTTCTTGTTCAATGTCTATGCGAGTGCTTTCGCTTGCTTCCTCTTCCTGTTCAATAAAAAATTGAAATTATAGTTTGAACTTCATTTGTGCCTCAGCTTTGTAACATCACCTCTTCAGATGTTGTTGTTTGAAGTTCTGTGTGTTTTCCAGTTTCCTTTGGTTGCGCTGCTTCTTGATCTTCGAGATCAATGTACTTGTTTGTTTCCTGCATTTATTCAAAGAAAAGGGTCAGACATCCTTATAATCCTTGTATTGCGGTGGTGGGGTGTATTACGTAGTTCAGACATCATAAATGGTTTGAAAAGGGTTTGTTGTTGATTTTTTACCTCTGTGTTGATGATCGGGTTATTCAGGCTCGCATCGATTGCTTCTTTGCCGTATATACAGTCTCTAGTTTCTCATCGGCTTGGATGTCTTGGGTTTTCTCCTTTGTACTCGTGATGGTGATCTGCAATGTCGTGGCACTGGAAATCTCTTGTGCACAAACTTCCTGTTCTGTGACTCCTTCGTCTGTTTGAGGTTCACTATGGGGTTCAATTTCAACACTGGTTGTCTCTTGGTCTTGCAGTGATTGTGATACCTGGAGTTCAAACAATACGAGTTTGTGGTTCACTTTCTTTCCTGCCATTATGAGTTTCTGGTGTGGGGTGTAGTGGGTTGTGGAATTTTACCTCCTCTTCGTTGTTTTCTTCTTCTTTGTCGTTTGTTATGCTAACGGTTTTGATTGTGGGTCAGCCTCTTGCATTTGGTTGACGGGACTGCTTACTTGATTGTTCTCCAGCTGAGCCTATATTTTGTTGGAGGTTTGTCAGTTAACTTATAACTCTATCCAGTTTTGAAAGGAAAAATGGATGTTCATACTGACCTCTTCACTGGTTCTGACGTCGATCGTATCTTGTGCTTGTGTTGGGGTAGTTGTTGTTGTAGCACTGTCTGTTGTGAGGTTGCTTTGTTTGTTGCGTTCATTCTTGTTTTTGGGGTTGTTGACCCATCCTGCTGTTGGAGTTCATCTTGGCCTGGCATGCTATTGGTACGTTCCTGAAAGCATTGACACACCTCTTTTTAGTTGAGGTATGAAAACAGGGTTTTGCTTGCGGATGGCACCATGCATTACTATTTATTTACCTGTTTTTGCCGCTTTATCTTCTTCTTGTCAATGCCCACGTCCCTTGATTTTGTTCTTCTCTTCCTCTCTTCGTCCTCTTCTTATTTCTTACCTTTTCTCCTTTCTCTTTGTTCTGTTGTGGCTACTATTTCATTCGTGCGGTTGGCATCAACTAGTCTACTTGATGCTGCTGGAACTTCTTGCTCTAGCGTCTGTAGGGTCGCGTTGTCTGTGAGGTACCTTGTGCAAACTATGTCCTGAAATTGTCTGAGTTGTTCTACAGAATCCATCAGGGCAATTGTTTGTTGCACGACTTTGTCCTTGTTTTTTTCATCCAGTATCTCTTCTTTTTCGTTGCATCGGTGTTTAGCCCTGGTGGTTACTGCGGGTAACTGTTCTGCTTCATGGAGCACTTTTTCCAACAATTTGTTTATCCTTTGGAATCTTTCTTCTGGTCATGTGCTGATGTTTTTGTTTGGTTTCGTGCTTCCACTGGTGCCGATACGTGGTTCGCACCGGCGCTTGGGTGGAGGTGGTAGCAGTTTGGTTGTGTGCTGGTGTTGCTGTTCTTTACGATGTTCTCCTACTATCAGGTGAATTGAAGACGAAGTTGATGTTGTGCTGGTATAGAAGATCCTCTCTGCTGTTCCTTTCCATGTCTGCATCGTTTCGGTGGAATGGAGTTGATTAGAATGGAAACTGTTTTCAAAAAGGGAAGGACTGATTTATGTACAACAGAGCTATACCCGTATCTTGCCAAATTCATAGTCATCTGGTCGTGCTTTTCCGTCTGTTTTCATGTCTGCTCTAGCTATTTTCGCTAGGTCACTCTCTTTGAGATGGTTTGCTCGTGTAATGAGGTTTTGTCCATTGTCTTTGCAATCTTCCGCATTTCTTTTGTGTCGGTTGGCAACAGCAGGGAGTCAAGGTACATGATTACTGGTACCTGTGCCAAACCATTGACGTGCTTTTTGTTCTTTTCTTCCTGAGGCAACATCCTGTGCTTCTGCCATGTCTTGGCTCCTTCCCTAATACATTCGACTATTACCTCGCAGAAATCCATCTTTGCCATTTCTGGATAGTCCATGACTGTCCGGGCGAAGATAGCGGCGCTTGACCCGCAGACAACATTGTGGAAAAAAATAAGGAAAAATATTTTAACTGATTTCCTGTTTGATTCTTCGTCATCTATTTCCACCAATATTTGTAGCTTCTCGAACAGTTGTTTTGGCGCGAATTTTGTATCTTTGAAGCCAAGGTCTGACATCAGTTCTTTCATTGAAGCTGGGCTAGTCTCTGGCCTTGGTGCTAACCTTTGCGTGTCGTTTGGGTATCCAAACACCTTGTGGGTAGCTTCCTTGGTAATCCTGATTTTTTGTCTTCAGTAGCATCACCGAAGGTTATTGTCATGGTTTCTGTGTTGAGGTTGTCGTAGATGTGTGCTTCAAGCGGTCTGCAGATGGAGCCCGTTATTTTGCAGTTCTATATGCTGCCAAATCCTACCGTCCTAATATCTTTCTTGTGACGGTCTTTAAGTAAATTCCATGCTTTCTTAACATGGGTGAATGCTGCCCCTGCCTTGATTTGACATTTCTCTTCGTCTGTTTCTTGCTGTTCTTCGTCAACTGTTGGTACTACCAGTTCTTTCCCGCTTGTCTTTCTTCTCTTTCTGTCCTTCTTGCCTGATTTGGGCTGCTTCAGAACAAAAAAATAAAGGGTTTTGTTAAAAAGGAATGTTAGATCCCTAGTGCTGAATAGTTGTATTCAAAATTAGTGCATAAGTGTGTTTTACATCGTCGTCATGTTCTGCGTCGCTGTCGTGCTCTTCGGCATCATCGCGTCTATAGGAATGAAATCTGCATCATGTTGTCTGTCGTCGTCGTCATCATTGGTATCTGAACCTTTGCTGTTGGTATTGTCTTGTTCTTTTTCTACCCTTTGTCGTTTGTTTTTCTTCTTGCGTTCAGCTTGTTTCGTTGTGCCGGTTGGTTCTGTTGGTGGGAGTACCATTAGAGGTAATGGCTGATGCTGCAAGGTACCAGTGTCGACGATGTTTTCAGCATTGTCCTTTTTCTTTTGCCTTTTTGCTGCAGGAGTAAAAACAGTGCTGGTATCTGATTTTCTGTTTTTTTTGCTTGTTGCTAGGTGTTTAATCCTGTTGAGCCTGGTGTAAGTTACCATTTCTGCCGCAGGTGGTTTGTTCCTCATGTTCTTTTCTGTGTCCTTTTCTGATGAATGAGGAGACATGCTTTGTGTTTGTGTGCTGTCAATATCACCGTCTTTGTGTCCTGCATAATGACCAGGTAACAAAAAATGATATTCTTTTGTCCGAAAATATTTTATACACATTTAAAATATATATCTTCCACAATTATGCATAAGCAATGTGAAATTCCCAAAAGGGGATTTTTAGTTTTCTTTTTTGGGTTAAGAAAGGTTATTTCTACTATTGCCGATTGAGCTAATAAGGGTATTGAAAAAAATTATGGTTATGAAGTGAAGTTAGGGTGAACCATTTTTTGAGACAAAAATGCACTCTGCAGGTGATATTTCATAATGGAAGGAATATCATCAATGAGAGTTGAAGATTTATTTAGTAAGTTAAACTGTTTTTAAATTTAATATAAGATAGTGTGCGAACATTTTTAATGTTTTCTATAAAGAAATATATAAAATAGTGGCAAGTAGTTTTATTTGTAGACATAGTTAAGTTATTGTTGTCAAGGATAGCAGTTAAGTTGTTAATGTCTCAATACAGTTTTTTGCAGATAGACAGTGGACTCTTTTGGTCAAACCTTTGACAGGAGCTTGCTGGATTGCATGCTCTTCAGCTGGGTCTTCGTCAGTATTTTGCCGGGTTTGAGCTTCTTCGTGAGGATTTCTCATTACTGCATAAAAAATGGGCAGGTGTTAGAAGCAGAGTCGAGTGTCGTAGAAAAAAAAGTTGCGCTGTGTGAAAACAAATTTGTATGTATAGAGAGGCACGGGTTGTTTTTCCCTAGAAGCACAGGGTACATGTATTCTGTGTTCACAATTTTTCAGACTAGAGGCACTTAATTTGAAAAACGGTTACATTGAAGGGACAAACATGTAGAAAATGTTGTACGGTTATCAGGTTTTGGCCTCTCAGGATGCTTGCGCGGTTTGGATCTATCGACGTATTCTAGTTAGTGATGTTTCAGGTTTAGTACCTTTGAACACATATCGTATGGCGAAAATTCCAGGGCGGAGAGCTGTAGCATTTCTATTAAATCTCATCTCTCTGGCAGTTCAGTTTGTTAGACAAACTGGTTTTAGGTTATTGGAAAATTCCTTGGTAGCGGTGGCTAGGGTTGCTGCTCCTTGAAGTTGAAAAATCACTACGATCTACCCGGTGGAATGGAGTGGGATAGAATGATAATTACCTTCAATTAGTTGTGCGGTGTTCTTCGGTTCCATCCGCTTATTGTGTCGTTGCTCTTTCTTCGTTATATTTCCACTTTGCATTGTCAAGTCCTCGCTGTCGATCGCCGCAGCCAAGCGGGTTATTGGTGTTCTTCTTGGGCGGTGTGTGGCTGTGTGTATGTCGGATTGGAGGGTGGTTAGGGAACGCGGTGGCGGTTTGTTCGGTGACGCGAACTCGATTTCGAATTTGTGTTTGTGTGCAGAAGGAAGGAGGAGAGCGTGCGGGAGTGATGAAGGTTTTGAGATTTACTTTGCGGAAGGGGAAGCAAGCTAGTAGAAGAGGGAGGGAGAGATGGAAACCATCGAACCGTCTCTAATCTTCAACCGTCCGTTTGAGCATCAAGATCCGTTTTTTCTGATGTTAGGCTCGGGAGTGTAGGTTCTACATGCATGTAGATGCCGGCACAAGAGTCACGGCAGTGTAGGTTCTACAAGCAGGTAGAGAACCATGGGACAGGGAAGAGTCCCGTGAGGCACGTGGATGTAAGCATAGGAGGCACGGAAATGAAGGCAATATAGGCATGGACATGCTGCTTTTGGAGGCACGGGTATCAACGCTGAGGATGTACAATAGTGCTGTGGCAGAGGCATGTGTTAGAAGCGCCGTTAAAGAGGCATGGTTGTGAAGTCTCAGGAGCGACGCGGGCGTTGCAGTGGGGCCATTTAAGAGGCACGGCGTATATTGCGTTAGGCACGTGAGGCACATGGGTTCAGGCACGGAAGGGAGAAAAGGTGAATCCACAACAAGCACGTACATGTGTTTTCTCAAGTCACGGGTGTGCATTCTGTGGATGCACAAAAGTGTGGCAGCAGAGGCATGGGTCTGACTACTCGGTTACAGAACCACGGTCGTGAAGTCACGTGGGTGTGGCACTATGGCGGACGTAAGAGTCTCGGCAAGTGTCACCTTGCGGACGTGGGTGCAGGTACGTAAGGCACAGTAATGGAGGAACTACAGTTACGTTCGTGCACTCTCTGGATGCACGAAAAGTTTTGCGGCAGAGGCATGGTTCTGAGTACTCGGTTAGAGAACCACGGTTGTGAAGTCACATGGGTGTGGCGCTAAGGGTCACGTAAGTGTCGTGGCATGTGTCACGTTGCGCACGTGGATGTAGGCACAGGAGGCACAACATTCAAGGCAACGGAGGCACGGACTTGCGGCTTCTCGAGGCACGGGGTATCAACCCTGCGTATGCCAAAATAATGCAGTGGCAGACACACGTGTCAGGATGTTTCAGAGACACGGTTGTGAAGTATCAGGAGCCACACATGTCAAGTTGCGCACGTGGGTGCAGGTACGTGCAGGCACAGAAATGAAGGCACCACAGGCACGTACTGTCACATCCCTAGTGCTGGTATGCTTAAGGCTAGCTAGTCATTGTGCATCATGTCTAAATTCCATTTAAATTTTGAAATGGGGATTTGTGGAACCCTCAGAATCACTTTTGGAAATGACCTAAATAAAAATTGCTCCAAAAGAGTCCAAGAAAATGCTCATGTGGCCCTCTGAAAATATTGGACAGAGTTAACAATCTAACCAATATTTTTAGGATCTCATAAGTATTTATTTTGGGCATTTGGAATTAATACGGTAAATATTTGCCTTGGATATATATTATTATATATATAAAATATTGTCCAAAAATTATGCCCTTTGTTGAGGAGCTCTGGAATAATATAGTAAGCTCCTGCAAAAATTGGCATAATTAAATAAACTAGTTTAGTATTTTATATAAATCAAAACAAATGTCAGAAAATTAGAAAAGGAAATAAATAGGGAAGGGAAGCTTACCTGGGCTTACCTCCCCCATGCCCAAGACCTATGCGGCTGGCTGCCCACTGGCCAGCCCGCCCAGCCCGCCTCCCTCCCCCTGTCGTCTTCCTCCTCGACAGGGGATGGGCGCGTGCGACGCTGCAAGGCCCGCCAAGGCCACGCCACCTCCCTCCCTACCTGCCTGCCTCCCCCTCGTCGCTCGGACGCCTGAACGACGCCACGCAGCCACCCCGACCTCGCTCGCTCTCTCTCTCTCCTCCCCTCTCGAGCTCTCTCCCCACCGCACCAACGCCACCGAGCGCCACCGCTGCGCCGCCGTGGCCACCGCTCTCCTCGCCTCTCCCGTGTCCGTTAGTTCCGCACCGCCGCTACCTCCCGCCGAGTCACGTGGCGCTGGAAGCCTGAGCGCCGCCACCGACGCCGCTTGTCTCGGGTTGCCGGAGATCCCCTCCGCCGCCGCGACTTACTCCGGTTCCTCTCCGACCTCGCCGCCCGTTAAATGCAGAATCATGTGAGCTCCGCCATCGTTCCCCCCCTCTCCGTTCTCGTCCCCGCACGCCGTAGCCCTCTTCCCCTCTCCACCCGAACTCCGGCGCCGCTCCGAGCTCCGCTCCGGCGAGCCCCGCCCCCAGCTCGTCCCGTCTGCTCCACCAGGTGCGCGAGAGCACGGGCTACGCCCGGTGCTCTCCGACGCCGCCCGTGGCCGTGGCGCTGACTCCGCCAGCGTCGAGGCCGCCGGCGACGAGCCCCGTCGCCTGAGCCTGCCACGTGGGTCCGGCCGTCAGGTGATTAGCTTAAGGCTAATCACCAACTAACCTAACCCCTCCTGACACTGACCGGTGGGCCCTAGTGCCCCCCCTAATCACTAATTAACTAAACTAACCCCCCTGTTAACCCGTGTCACTGACGTGTGGCCCCCACACGTCAGGTTTGACCCTGGCCAGCTGCAGTTGACCTGCTGACGCAGGCATGACGTCATGCTGGCGCAACATTATTTTTCTGGAATTAATTTAAATCAGGAAATTCCAGAATATATTCAAAACTTCAAAAATTCATAGAAATTCAACCGTAGCTCAGATTGAAATAATTTATATATGAAAAATTATCAGAAAAATTCAATCTATCCATCTGTACTAGTTTCATGCATGACAAACCAACTTATACATGCTGTATAAGTGAAACTCTAAAATGGCATTTATAAGAGCCTACTTTGAATTGCATTTGAACCTTGGTTCAAATGGACTTCATTCAAATCAAATACCAGTTGCATTAACTCAAACAGCATCACATCTACATGCCATGTTCATGCATCATATTGTTGCATATGATTGGGTATTGATTGCGGCACTGCTCCTTCCCGATAGGTCCTGCTCCGAGACGCCCAGTACTGCCTCATGAAGCGGTGCCTCCCTTGTTGACTTACCGTGCAAGCAAATCCCTTGTTCATTCCGATACAATCCTATCTCTCGCTCCTGCTCTCAGTTATTGCATTAGGACAACAATGATTCACCTGCTACTTTGTGTCTGCGGTAGTTGAACCCATTCCTCTGCATGACTGTCATTGCCACAAGAATAGTTAAAACCCACTAGCATGTGTAGGAGTTGATTGAGCCATGTTGTGTTCCTACCATGCTATGCCTGCTATTGCTTAGAGTTGTGTCGTCTGATTCATTGGGAATGAATTGGAGTACAGTTCTATGTTCCGATGTTTGAGAGTGAAGTGTGTGAACACGACTTGGTAAAGGTAGCGGTGAGAGGCCATGTAGGAGTACATGGTGGGTTGTCTCATTGGAACCGTCCTTAAGCAATTGAGTTCTATGTATGTTGTCCAATGACTCGATACTACCACACATTGGGTTCCGTAACTCGACCCTCTCGACTTATTAATCAACTTGACCTCTGTCCGTGAGTCGCAACTAGTTTCGGTGTTTGTAGGTAGTGCTATTTTTCTACTGTGTGGCACCCGGCAGGTGGGCTTGGGACAGACTAGGCATGGTGGCACGGTGTACCAAGTGGCACCGGATGGTGGGCTTGGGAACCCTGCTCACATCGTTTGGGGCCGTGGCGACACCCCGCCGGATCTCCTTGCGGATGGAACCCGAATAGGCGATAAGCCTGGACTAGAGTCTTGTGTGGTTAGTCGGTCGTGGCCGACACCCTCGCCAAGGCTTCCGCTTGAAGGTTGCCGAGATACATGACGTGTATATGGCGGTAAGTGGCGGGGCGCGTGTGAAGAAGTACACCCTGCAGGTCATCATGATCTATTCAATAGCCGTGTCCTCGGTTATGGACTTCTTGGATGCTTACGTGGTACATAGACAACTTGAAGTGGATACCCTAAAATGCTCAAGACAAGTGTGAGTGCTATGGATGGCCTTCTCGTATGGAGACGGGAATGAATCCGTAGTAGTGTATTGATGTGGTGATTAGTGGACTCGTGTACATTGTCTCACCTCAAGAGTTTCTTGTAGTCGTAGAACAGGATAGCCACAGAGTCAGAGCTGGCTTGCTGCAACTAAACTCCACATTACCTTGGACACTAATGCATGTATGATAGGATCTGATGTAAGCCTTGCTGAGTACCTTTGTACTCACGTTGCTTTATTTATGTTTTTGCAGCGGAGACTTCGGTCTTGCTAGTAGTTCCGCTTGGACTTCGACGAGTAGCTTGTTACCTCAGCTACGATCTTGTACCCTTGGGAGGGTCTTGTAAATAGTCAGGCTTCTCAGCCTTTTTCTTTTGTAGATGTCTGTACTCAGACATGTAATGCTTCCGCTTGTTGTTTGTATGTTTCAATGATGGGTCATGTGACCCTGTTTGTATTTATTGCTATGTGGCTCTTCCGAGCCTTTATCTATATGAGTTTGCGTTATGTTGTGATGCCATGTTGTACAGCACATACTTGCATGTTATCGTCGACGTGTAACTTGTATTGCTATGTGTGGGATCCGACAACCTAGTTGTTTATCCTTGGTAGCCTCTCTTATGGGGAAATGTAGTCTCGTGCTTCGAGCGATAGTAGTCCGCTACAGCCCGGTTCACCGAGTCCTGCTAGCCCAGCACTCTACTGCTTGGACACTTGATCGGCGGCATGTGTTTCACTTCGTTCCTATGTCCGTCCCTTCGGGAAATGTCACGCGTGTTATTCGAGTCCTGCCTAGCCTGCTACAGCCGGGATACCGAGTCCTGTAGCCCAGTGCTACAGCCCGAATATATACGTTGATGACCGACATGCTCGGTGTGATTCATGTATGCCTGTCCCCATAGGTTAGCGCCGCTTTGGGTTCACGACTAGCCATGTCGGCCCGGGTTCTTCGTCATATGGATGCTAGCGACACTATCGTATACGTGAGCCAAAAGACGCAAACGGTCCCGGGCCATGGTAAGGCGACACCCGTGGGGATACCGTGCATGAGGCCGCAAAGGGATATGATGTGTTACATGCTAGATCGGTGTGACTTAGGATCGGGTCCCGACAGCTTTGGTATCGAGCTTTGTTGCTGTAGGATTTCCAAGCCAACCTGATCGAAGTTGAGTCTAGAAATGCTTTAGTTATATAGGGGAATTGATTGTGGAAGGGAACGTAAGGCTCTTTTACTCCTTTACCTCATGGCCTCTGATCTGAGTCGTCCTATCTTTCCTACGGGGTTAAGGAACTAGGTTATCTCTTCTGTCTATTAGGATCACGTGTTACTATTTCCGTAGTCCCATAGGATTGGTTGATCAGAGTCTTACCCCAGTTTCCGAGTACCTCGGTATGGCATGTTTAGTATTATCCCAGAACCTTTGATTGATGATGTTGAGTATGGTGCTACCCCATTTCGCAGAATGTCTCATTTTGAACAGTTTACTGCCGTTATGCTGCCGGAATTGCCCGGGAGTTCGAGAGTTACTAATTTCGTGTCCTACATTTCCGATATATAGTGATGTGATTCCGTCCTTGGTTTCGCTTTCTCGATGTCATCAATTAAGCGAAGTTCATTGCTCGTAGCCGAACCACGGAGATGGAAGGATGAGGATCCTCCCACCAGCCTTCATTGACGAGGTTCATGCTAGAAATGGAGAGGAACAAGCGTGAGTCTAACCGCTTGTTGGCACGTGTCGAGGAGAACACCGCACATCAGTCCAAAGGGTTTGCGACCATTCATGACTTCATTCGCTTGCACCCACCTACCTTTCATCATTCCATCGAGCCACTCGATGCGGATGACCGGCTTCAGCATCACCCATAAGCTGCGTTCATAAACGTTTCAAGATGACAAGG
The DNA here is from genome assembly GCA_021605205.1 of Aegilops longissima. Classification (NCBI taxonomy): domain Eukaryota; kingdom Viridiplantae; phylum Streptophyta; class Magnoliopsida; order Poales; family Poaceae; genus Aegilops; species Aegilops longissima. The sequence continues at coordinate 7,324 of JAHIAM010002521.1, read as the reverse complement.
TCACCTATGCTGCGTACCACGGAAGGTCATGCTAGTCTTTGGTGGCGAAACTATGAGGCTATGCTTCCAATTGGTCGATTCCAACACGGAGAGATTTCACCAAGGCTTTTCATGAGCATCACATTCCTGAAGCCCTCATCGATCGCAAGAGAGAAGAGTTCGTAATTTCACCCAGTGAGATGGCTGTTGATGCTTACAGCAGAGAATTCGAGAACCTCGCCTGTTATGCCCCGGAAGAAGTGTCCACGGACGCCAAGAAGCGTGCTAGGTTCCGAAGGGTCTCAACCCCAAGTTGCGTCGTGACCTTCACCGCACCATTGTGATACATTCCAAGCTCTTGTGAACAAGGCCATTAACGCAGAGACAGCTCAGCTCACCTACGAGGAGTCTCGTAAGCACCACCGTGAATTGGTTTCATCCTCCGGTTCTAGTTCGCAAACGCCAATTTGGATTCCAACTCTGCTCTTCCACCCGGATATTCACCGAGGCCATCCCATATGGCGCCTCACCCAGCTTTCGCCACATACTCCACCCAGCCTATTAGTAGACCACTTGTCAATGCAGGTCCACGCCCAACTTCGTGGACTTGCTTCACTGCGGAGAGCCAGACACTATGCACGGATCGCTCTCAAGCCGCTTATGCTCCACCCAGCCCGAGAAGCTTTGTTGGCTGTGTTAAGCCATCACGCAAGATGATCGGTGTCAAGTCAGCTCCCGCTGAACGTGGATGTGTGCATCACGCCTCAGCTAAAGACGCCATGATGATCCGGATGTCGTTCTTGGTACACTCCTTGTCAATTGTCATCCCGCCTCGCCTATTTGATAATCGAGCATCTCATTCCTTCATTTCTGAAAACTATGCTAACTTGCACAACATATCATTTTGTGATATGCCCTCTCCACTAGTCATTCAAACTCCTGGATCCAAATGGCAAACTTCTTGCATAAGCCATGGTAACGAAATCCTTGTTGACAGACTTGTATTCCTTGCCTCACTTGTAGCCCTCAAGTCCTCAGATATTAACATCATCTTGGGTATGGACTGGATGACAGCTCATCATGCCAAGATTGATTGTTTCACTAGGTCTGCTCAGCTTACACACCCATCCGCAAGATAGTCACTTTGTCTCCACTAGGGTTGCAAAGCGCCAACTCTATTCGCTTAATGCCACCTCTTCCGCACCTTGAAGATATCCCGTAGTCCGTGACTTTCCTGGACGTTTTTCAGAGGAGCTGCCAGGTGTACCACCTGACAGAGATGTAGAGTTCGTCATAGATCTTATTCCGGGAACCGCCCCAATCTCTAGGAGACCTTATAAGATGGCACCCTTAGAACTAGCCGAGCTTAAGAAACAACTTGATGAGTCCTTGCAAAAGGGTTTCATCCGTCCTAGTTCTTCTCCTTGGGCTTGCCCCGTCCTCTTCGTCAAGAAGAAGGATGGTACGGACCGGATGGTTGTAGATTATCGTCCCGTTAATTTGGTCACGATAAAGAACAAGTATCCGCTCCCGAGGATCAACGACCTGTATGATCAGCTCGCTGGATCCTCAGTCTTTTCTAAGATGGATTTGAGGTTAGGCTACCATCAAATCAAGATCAGGAATGGAGACATTCCCAAGACAGCCTTTGTCACTCGTTACGGCCAGTATGAGTACACCGTCATGTCCTTTGGTCTAACCAACGCTCCAGCTACATTCTCCCGCTTGATGAACTCGATCTTCATGGAGTATTTAGATAAATTTGTCGTGGTTTACCTCGATGATATTCTTATTTACTCAAGAATGAGGAAGAGCATGCGAACATCTCGACTTGTGCTAGAAAAACTCGAGAGAGCACCGCCTTTATGCCAAGTTCTCCAAGTGTGAATTTTGGTTGCGGTGACCTACCTAGGCCACGTAATCTCCGGTAAGGGCATTGCTGTCAATCCCAGAGAGTTCAGCCGTTCTTGATTGGACTCCACCAAACCGTTAAACAAGTTAGGAGTTTCCTTGGTCTAGCCAGCTATTGTCGCCGCTTGTTGAAAACTTCTCCAAAGTAGCTAAACCCCTCACGGAACTTCTCAAGAAAGATAAAAGTTTGAGTGGTCCCCACAAGGTGTGAGTACAGTTTTCAGAACCTAAAAGACGCGACTTCTGCTCCCATACTAGTGCCACCGGATTTCACTAAAGACTTTGTTATCTCATCGGACGCCTCACGACAGGGACTAGGTTGCATTCTTATGCAGGATCGTCATGTGATTGCCTATGCATCTCGTCAGTTGCATCCACATGAGGAGAATTATCCTACACATGACCTAGAGCTTGCAGCCGTAGTCTATGCACTCAAAACTGGCGACATTACCTTCTTGGTAAACGCTATAGATCTACACCGATCACCGAGTCTCAAGTATATATTCACCCAACCAGATTTGAACCTTAGACAAAGACGTTGGTTGGAGTTGATCACAGATTATGATCTAGGGATTACCTACACCCTGTGCAAAGCCAATGTCATGGCTGATGCGTTAAGTCAGAAATCCTATTGCAACAATCTCATGTTGCAGCAAGGCCAACCACTTCTCCATGAGGAATTTTGTAAGCTTAACCTTCACATTGCTCCTCACGGATTCCTTTCTACCTTGGTGGCGAAACCTACTCGTGGATCATATCATAGAAGCCCGAAACATGATACGGGATTACCCGATCAAGAGAAACGCTGCCAAGGGTATTGCTGGTAATTTCTCTATAGATGATCGAGGTGTCGCTTTCTTTGGGCACCGCTGGTGGTCCCCAAGAAGCAACATCTTCGACAACTGATTCTTAAGGAGGCGCATGAATCTCCTCTCACAATTCATCCCGGTAGTACTAAGATGTATCAGACCTCGCCAGAGGTTCCGTGGACTAGGATGAAGAGAGAAATTGCTCAAGATATTGCTAATCGTGACGTTTGTCGTCGCGTTAAGCAGAGCATCAAAGGCCTCTTGGCACCCTTCAGCCCTTAGCTATTCCTGAGTGGAAATGGGATAAAGTTGATATGGATTTCATCACCGGCTTTCCGGGACCAAGAAAGGGAATAATGCTATCTTCGTAGTCGCTTGATCGTCTTTCCAAAGTGGCTCACTTCCTTCCTGCTCGAGAGAGTATCACGCTAGTCAGCTCGCTGACTTATACATTTCTCGAATAGTGTCACTCCATGGTGTTCCACTAGAGATCAATTCAGACCGTGGTAGTCTTTTCACTTCTCATTTCTGGGAGAGTTTCCAAACTGCCATGGGAACCCATCTTTTCTTGATGACGCTTTCCACCCTCACCAAGTGGTCGTGGAAAGGGTCAACCAAATTCTCAAGACATGCTTAGAGCTTGCGTTATCTCATTCGGTATGGATTGGGAGAAATGTCTTCCTTTCGCCGAGTTTGCTTATAACAATAGCTATCAATCCAGTCTCAAGAAAGCTCCTTTTGAGATTCTTTATGGACGGAGATGTCGAACACCTTGAACTGGTCAAACCGTGAAAGACAATTCTTTGGACCGGACATGATCCAGAGGCGAAGAGCAAGTTCGATCATTCGTGAGAATTTGAAAACAGCCCAATCTCGTCAAAGAGCCAGATGACCGTCGTCATAAGGAAGTGGCTTATGAAGTTGGCGACAAGGCTTACCTTCGGTTACTCCTCTAAAGGGTACCCATCGTTTGATATCAAGGGCAAGTTGGCTCCTCGTTACATTGGCCCTTTCGCATTCTCGCTAAACGAGGAGAGGTTGCCTACCAGTTGGAACTACCCCACATCTTTCTCGAGTTCATGATGTCTTCCACGTCTCTCAACTCAGCGTTGCTTCTCGGATCCTACCATGGAGTGGACCACGAACGCTTGATCTCCAAGATAACCTCACATACCGAGAGTATCCGGTTCGCATTCTTGATCAAGCAGAGCGTGTTACTCGACGTCAGAACATCAAGTTTCTCAAGGTTCAGTGGTCTCATCATTCCGAGAGAGAAGCTACATGGGAGCGAGAAGATCGTCTTCGACTGGAGTACCCCGCTTTCTTTCCATCGACCCCTGAATCTCGGGACGAGATTCTTTCAAGTGGGGGCGAGTTGTCACATCCCTAGTGCTGGTATGCTTAAGGCTAGCTAGTCATTGTGCATCATGTCTAAATTCCATTTAAATTTTGAAATGGGGATTTGTGGAACCCTCAGAATCACTTTTGGAAATGACCTAAATAAAAATTGCTCCAAAAGGTCCAAGAAAATGCTCATGTGGCCCTCTGAAAATATTGGACAGAGTTAACAATCTAACCAATATTTTAGGATCTCATAAGTATTTATTTTGGGCATTTGGAATTAATCTGATAAATATTTGCCTTGGATATATATTATTATATATATAAAATATTGTCCAAAAATTATGCCCTTTGTTGAGGAGCTCGGAATAATATAGTAAGCTCCTGCAAAATTGGCATAATTAAATAAACTAGTTTAGTATTTTATATAAATCAAAACAAATGTCGAAAATTAGAAAAGGAAATAAATAGGAAGGGAAGCTTACAGGCTTACCTCCCACCGCTGCCCAAGACCTATGCGGCTGGCAGCCGGCAGTGGCCAGCCCTGCCCAGCCCGCCTCCCTCCCCGTCGTCTTCCTCCCCGACAGGGGATGGGCAGCGTGCCCGGCAGCCACAAGCAGCTCCGCCCACGCCACCTCCCTCCCTACCTGCCTGGCCTCCCCCTCGTCGCCTGGACGCCCTGGAACGACGCCACGCAGCCACCCCGACCTCGCTCGCTCTCTCTCGTTCCTCCCCCTCCCCTGGAGCTCTCTCTCCCCACCGCACCGAACGCCACCGAGAGCGCCACCGCTCGCCGCCGTGGCCACCGTCTCCCCCTCGCCCTCTCCCCGTGTCCGTTAGTTCCGCACCGCCGCCTGCTACCTCCCCGTCGAGTCACGTGGCGCGGGAAGCCCTGGAGCGCCGCCACCGACGTCGCCTTCGTCTCGGGTTGCCGGAGATCCCCTCCGCCGCCGCGACTACTCCGGTTCCTCTCCGACCTCGCCGCCCCGTTCGTCGCAACCGCGGTGAGCTCCGCCATCGTTCCCCCCCTCTCCGTTCTCGTCCCCGCACGCCGTAGCCCTCTTCCCCTCTCCACCCGAACTCCGGCGCCGCTCCGAGCTCCGCTCCGGCGAGCCCCGCCCCCCCAGCTCGTCCCTTTGCTCCACGGTGCGCGAGAGCACAGGCTACGCCCGTGCTCTCCGACGCCGCCCGTGGCCTGGCCGGACTCCGCCCGCGTCGAGGCCGCCGGCGGCGACGAGCCCGTCGCTGAGCCTGCCACGTGGGTCCGGCCGTCGGTGATTAGCAAGGCTAATCACCAACTAACCTAACCCTCTCGACATCGACCGGTGGGCCCTAGTGCCCCTAATCACTAATTAACTAAACTAACCCCCTGTTAACCCGTGTCACGGCGTGTGGCCCCACACGTCGGGTTTGACCCTGACCAGCTGCGAGTTGACCTGCCGACGCAGGCATGACGTCATCTTTGGCGCAACATTATTTTTTCTCGAATTAATTTAAATCAGGAAATTCAGAATATATTCAAAACTTCAAAATTCATAGAAATTCAACCGTAGCTCAGATTGAAATAATTTATATATGAAAAATTATCAGAAAATTCAATCTATCCATCTGTACTAGTTTCATGCATGACAAACCAACTTATACATGCTGTATAAGTGAAACTCTAAAATGGCATTTATAAGAGCTTACTTTGGAATTGCATTTGAACCTTTGGTTCAAATGGACTTCATTCAAATCAAATACCAGTTGCATTAACTCAAACAGCATCACATCTACATGCCATGTTCATGCATCATATTGTTGCATATGATTGTGTATTGATTGCGGCACTGTTCCTTCTCGATAGGTCCCGCTCCGAGACGTTCCAGTACACATCTATGAAGCGGTGCCTCCTTGTTGACTTACCGTGCAAGCAAATCCCTTGTTCATTCCGATACAATCCTATCTCTCGCTCCTGCTCTCGTTATTGCATTAGGACAACAGCGATTCACCTGCTACTTTGTGCTGCGGTAGTTGAACCCATTCCTCTGCATGACTGTCATTGCCACAGTAAATAGTTAAAACCCACTAGCATGTGTAGGAGTTGATTGAGCCATGTTGTGTTCCTACCATGCTATGCCTGCTATTGCTTAGAGTTGTGTCAGGTCTGATTCATTGGGAATGAATTGGAGTACAGTTCTATGTTCCGATGCTGAGAGTGAAGTGTGTGAACACGATTTGGTAAAGGTAGCGGTGAGAGGCCATGTAGGAGTACATGGTGGGTTGTCTCACTGGAACCGTCCTTAAGCAATTGAGTTCTATGTATGTTGTCCAATGACTCGATACTACCACACATTGGGTTCGGTAACTCGACCCTCTCGACTTATTAATCAACTTGACCTCTGTCCGAGAGTCGCAACTAGTTTCTCGTGTTTGTAGGTAGTGCTATTTTTTCTACCAAGTGGCACCCGTGGTGGGCTTGGGACAGACTAAACACAGTGGCACGGTGTACCAAGTGGCACCGGATGGTGGGCTTGGGAACCCTGCTCACATCGTTTGGGGCCGTGGCGACACCCCGGCCGGATCTCCTTGCGGATGGAACCCGAATAGGCGATAAGCACGGACTAGAGTCTTGTGTGGTTAGTCGGTCGTGGCCGACACCCTCGCCAAAGCTTCCGCTTGAAGGTTGCCGAGATACATGGCGTGTATATGGCGGTAAGTGGCGGGGCGTGTGTGAAGAAGTACACCCTGCAGGTCATCATGATCTATTGAATAGCCGTGTCCTCGGTTATGGACTTCTTGGATGCTTACGTGGTACATAGACAACTTGAAGTGGATACTCTAAAATGCTCAAGACAAGTGTGAGTGCTATGGATGGCCTTCTCGTATGGAGACGGGAATGAATCCGTAGTAGTGTATTGATGTGGTGATTAGTGGACTCGTGTACATTGTCTCACCTCAAGAGTTTCTTGTAGTCGTAGAACAGGATAGCCACAGAGTCAAAGCTGGCTTGCTGCAACTAAACTCCACATTACCTTGGACACTAATGCATGTATGATAGGATCGATGTAAGTCTTCTGAGTACCTTTGTACTCACGTTGCTTTATTTATGTTTTTGCAGCGGAGACTTGGTCTTACTAGTAGTTCGCTTGGACTTGACGAGTAGCTTGTTACCTCAGCTACGATCTTGTACCCTTGGGAGGGTCTTGTAAATAGTCGCTTCTCAGCCTTTTTCTTTTGTAGATATCGTACTCGGACATGTAATGCTTCCGCTTGTTGTTTGTATGCTCTCAATGATGGGTCAT